>CM053516.1:3369643-3388978 GCA_028627145.1 Eidolon dupreanum | reverse complement strand
CCATTGATCTTTGAATCATGGTGTGAGACTTTGTATGTATAAATTTTAATTTCAGTTACTATTATTTTCAATCTTTTATATCAACATATTTGTTTCATGTCAATTTGGGGGTCAACCAGGAAAATACAACAGTCACACTCATCCACAAGGGATAAGACCCCAGTGGGTGCCTGAAACTGTAGATCGTGCCAATAATTTTACACTTTTCAGTGCAAACCTATTCCTGAATTGGCGTAACGATCCCTTACTTACAGTAAATGGCTTTGTGTCACTCATTTCAGGGGATCCCTTGCTGAAGTCTTCATATAGGCTCAGTGCTTTCTGGCACAACACATTGATGTCGGCAGAAACAAGTTTTCTGTTCATGTCTTCCTCCCATAAATTTAATGCCTTTTTCATCTTAACTAAGCATTTATTACACACTGAGGCTATAACTTTTGCAATTTGAGGTGCTACAGCAAAACTAGCTCAAATTCGTTTTCCCTTCTCCACAATTTCATAGATAGAAGATCTGTTCTCACTGCAGGTCTTAGCAACCTCAGCTTAAAGTTTTGTTTCTTTTCTTATTAAGTTGAGAACTTCCACCTTTTCACTTAAAGGAAGCTCTTTACGGCTTCTCTTTGGCATATCTGAATTGCCAGCCTCCCTACTCTTGCGCTTTGGGGCCATTATTGAGTGAAATAAGGGTGACTTGAACCCAAGCGCTGTGATATCCTGACGAGTGATCTGATCATGGAGACAGCTACCACATGACTGACAGGCACAGAGCATGCCCAGTGCGTAGACAGTGCACAAAGGGAGGATTCACGTCCCCAGTGAGATGAAGCAGGACTCTCGAGATTTCATCCCACTGCTCAGAACAGCATGCAGTTCACAACCTGGAAACTGTTTATTTCTGGAATTTTCCTTTTAAGATCTGCAGACTTCAGGTGACTGAAGGTAATTGAAACCCAGGGAGGGGAAACTGTGGACACGTGTGGACGAAGGGGTACCGCTCAAGTCTAGAAATGACTTGGAATTGTGGATTGTGGATTGTAACTTAACATTTTTAAAGCAGAGAGACAGACAGAGATAGACAGAGACAGAGACAGACAGAGACAGAGAAGGTGGAGAAGAAGAAGGAGGAGGAGATAGTGATGCAGAGATGGTCCTGGGCCATTTTGAGAGGCAGGTAAATTTCCACCTGCAGGCCTTACGTTAAACACATGATTGCCAAATCTCTATTTCTCATCAGGCCATTCACACAGACACCCTCAAATGCAGACGATGAAAGAGAGCAAATCTAATGAGAGTTTCATGGGCAGGCAGTTACATGAATGATAAAAAACTTCTTAAAGTGTCTCGACACAAATTGGAGTGGTGCACACTTTATAATAAGGGCAAGGGTAATCAGGATGATTTAGGGCCACTTTAATCAAAGGCTATATGGGAACGTGGGTCCCAGAGGTGAGAAGGCAGTTAGTTCACTGAACCACCCCGATCCCTAGGCATTCATAGCTCAACTCACACGGAAGGATTTTAGTGTCTCTGTAAAAAGAAATCCCTTCTGAACCACTTGGCGTGTAAGGAGTGGGCGTTGTCTAGTAAAGATAAGAGGGGATGAGGAAAAGAGTTTGAAGTTGAAATGGAAAAAAAAATGGCTTGGAACTTGAATGGGAAATAAATGTGTTTACTTTAACCTTTGGATGGGACAAGGAGAATCTAGGTGCCTAGAGTGTTTTTAGTCACATTTAAGTTTGATTGAGGCACCTAGAAATATATATTAGCAAGATAGTTAAGCAGTTAATATATTTTTTAAATTATGATTTGGAAGGTTTATGAAGCATTCGGAAATCACTTATTTTTATGATGACAAATTCCAGATTTACACCTCCATGCTTGACTTCTTTCATGATCTCCAGACTTGATTTTTACACTCTCTCTTGGCGGTCCCACTTGGATGTCTGAAAGGAAAATCAGACTCACTATGTTGTAAGCAGAACTCGTGATTCCTGTTCCCACTCCAGAATCATCCTGACTCTCCAGCCTTTTGTTAACCTCTGTAAACATTAAACAGTTTATCAGACATAAAACCTAGGAGTTCTCCTTGACCCCTCATTTTCCCTCTTACCCCATGTCAAACCTACCACGTCTCGCATCCTTTCTCTTTCCCCAGCTGCTCACCCCACAGCCTAAGCCAACAGTCTCTTCCTCATGGACGACATACACCTCCTAACTCATCCCCAGTCTTCTATACTTGCTCAGTACAATTCATTTTCCACACGTGGCCAGAGTAATAATTTAAAAATATAAGATCAGGCCATGTTCCTGCTCAATACAGTCCAAGGGTTTTTCTAGACACTCAGAATAAAAACCAGATTCCTAACACAATCTTCAAGGCTTCACGTGATTGGATGCCGGCGCCCTCCTCAACCTCCTCTCCTACCAGTCTTCACCTCACTCAGCTGCATGCCCGCCTCCCTGAGCTCCTTGCTGTTCTCCAAAGCAAACATGCACCATCCCAGCTCAGAACCTTTGCACTTGCAGTCCCTTCTGCCTGAAATACTTCCGCATATCAGCAAGCCTGCTCCCTAACTTCAGCCAAGGTTCTGCTAAAACATCATCTCCTCAGAAATGAAACCCTCTTTATAATAGCACATTCTCTCCAACAACCCCTACTCTTGCTCCTGGATTAAGTTTTCTTCATAGCATTACCATTGTCTGACATTATGTCATGATAAATAATAGATAGATTAGATAGATAGATAGATAGATAGATAGATAGATAGATAGATAGATAGATAGATAGAAAGAATACACAGAGATAGAGAGATGATAGAAATAGAGATTTAGATGATAAATAAATAAGATGGATAAATAGAGTGATGGATATATAGATGATAAATAGATGGATAATAGATAGATAGATGGTAAATGGATAGATAGAGACTTACATATAGATAATGGAAGAGACAGACAGGACAGAGAAACAGAGACTGGGCATCAGGATTCTACAAAGCTCTCCGGATAATTCCAGTATGCAGCCAAGAATCAAAGGACTAGGAAGCAAGAGCTAAACGCACACAACAGACTTTCAGCTGCTAGAATGAAATTGGAATATTTACTCTACAGCTGATCAATTTGCTTTTGTGATGCTGAAGGGATTTCTCAGATTCCCTTTATCTCCTATACAGTTTGGATAAATGTTCAAAAGCAAAGAAGGCTAAGTTTAAAAGTCATTTTTCATGAAGTCTCTCTTCTAGAGGAAGAAGAGCATGACTATAAGAGCTAGACACCTTGGCTTTGAACTCTGGCTCTACCACTTGGGCAAGTGACACTTCTCCATGACTCAGTTTTCTCAACTGTAAAGTTAGAATAACAGCAATAATTTTCCTCATGGAGTTGCTGAGGGATTAAATGACTTCTGTGTAGAGAACTTGGTGCCATACCTGACACAAAGTAAGACCTCTGAAAGTGCTGATATCTTTGAAGGAATAGCTTTCAAGCAGAAAATGCACATGGAAAATTCCTTTGGCCAATGGTTTTGAAAGTAGCTAGGGGGATTGAGACATGCCGTTTTCTCTGATACTCTAACTCCACTCAAGAACAGAGTTGGTTAATGATTAGACCCTATAAAATTTTCCATGTCATGTGCCTTTTCCCCACCAGGCAATAGAAAGTAATTAAGAATTATGGGAAGCGAATTCAATGAGAGGAAAGGCATGCCTTCCTAGGGACAAGCTCCAAACCCTAACGAGGTTATAGGCACAGGTGTCTCCTGCAAATAAATTAATGGGGAGGCAGATCCAATCATTAATCTGTCATCCCAACTTGGTGTTTAGAGTCATTTGGGGAGATGGGGCTTCCATTGCCCAACCTTGGTGGTGTCTGGAGCAGAGATTAGGAAGCAGAGTGATTTCATTAGGATAACAAGGCTGTTAGAGAACAATCTGGCTCTTTAGATGGTATTTATAAAGCATTTCAAAGAAACTGTGTTCTGACAGCTGCTGTCAGTCTCTCACATAGGAACCATGGTGATTTATTGACATAGCAAGGGAGCTGTTATTATCCTTATTTGTAAAAGTTTTGTACATACAATCTTGACTAGTTGCAAACTTTCCAAAGGCAAATGCAGCTAATCAAATGTGTAAGTTGCTCTGGCATGAGATTTTGATTGAATAGAAGATGATAAATTCTCAATTACAAGGTGTCACATGTACTCTTGTAAGCTGCTTCAAATTCTTACGATAAAAGATGGTAGACAGAATTATATTCTCAATTATCTGCATGTGGATTACCTACCATTATTTCTAGGCTGGTTTCCTCCATCTTGAAGCTCTTTCCTGGATGGAATGTGAATCATCGAAATATACAGACATGTAATTTTTTTCAACAGAATATATAATTATGCAGAAACTAGCACTCCACAAACTGTGTAACAGTGCCAAAACTAAATATAAGTAATTTTAATTCATGTAATCTGTATTTATCCATGACACTATACCTCCCTGGTTTAGCTAATTGAGAATTGACTATACGCGAATCAAATGACAGAGTAATTTCTTTTCATTCTCAAGTGGTGTAGAGAATGTAGTGCCTTTAAGGCTGGTGGTGACCAGACAATTGAGTTGCCATTAGGAGTTAGAGGGCAGGTGAAGCCTTGGTGCCATTTTTAGGAATAGACCTATCTAGTCACTGCTGTGTAGTTAGAAGAATGGGCTGTCCCCATCCCCAATGTCTTGATCTGATTCTTTACCAGTAAAGTCACAGGATCATTGGGGTTTTCTAGGCTGGAAGGTGTCTTAGGAATGATTTAGTCCACTCTCATTCATTTTACTATTGAGTTAAAATGAAGATTTTAACCTTGGAGATAAAATGTCACATAGTTACTGCTGAGCCAAAACAAGAAAAATTAGTAACTCCTAAGTCTTAAATGTTTATATTCAATTGGTTATGTTATTATCATTTGTTTCTGTGATAGACAGAACATTGTCAGTGAGAAAAAATGAGGTCAAGGCAGGACAGAACGTTGTTGGAGAAGCCAGGAGGGATGGATGTAGAGGTATGGGGGTGTTTAAAAAATAATAGAGATTTGCACTATTTTTCTTTTGTAAAGGAAATGCCAGGATCTGCTAGAAATGGGTGAAATATCAGGGTGGGGCAGAATCTCGCACATATGTTCCTCACAAACTAGCTAGAACAAGACAAACCTCTTCACCACAGCCTAGAGCACTAAGCAGCTCAAAGGAGAAGCATTTGTAATTTGACAGAGATAAATTTTAGACAACTAAAGCAAGCACTAATTTATATAGTGGGCAATCAATTTTCATCACAATAGAAGGTAGATTCAAGATTGAATAGGTTCAAAGCCAGCTTCAATAAACTAATGTCTGCCCAGGCCATATAGGTTAGCACTGAAAGCTAAGAGATTTGGGGATAGACGTTGCAGGTATTCATCAGGAAATAACCTTTCTCTTTTACCAGCACCTCTTACTATCACAGAAAACTCTAATGGATCATCAGTCTGGGCTGACACCAATGTTCTTATTGTGTTAAATGTCTCCACAGTTTCCAACGGCAAAAGTTATTAAATATGGAGAGGTCACATTCTACTTTTGCTTATGCAGGTGACACAAACTTCATCTTTGAGACTTCTTCTAACTACCAGCTTTTCTGTCACTTTATCAGACATCAGTTTTGTGTACTCCTAACAATTAAAAGTAGCTGGATGTCTAAGGCAGAGTTTGCTCATTGCCATCAATGATCTATTCTCATCTACTCTCTCAAATTAGCAGAACACTTATTTTCAGTCAGACAAAATGGCATCTTGTATAAACTCCATTTCCCAACTTCCCACGAGATGTTGCTCACCTTGTTACAAGGGACTTCTGAGAGGTCTCTCTCACTCTTTATACTCTTTATAGTATCTCCTTCTTTATTTGTAATTTTTTATTTAGGCATCTATTTCTATGGCATTCCTTCTACTTCGCAGTTTATAATTTTTGACCTTACAAAGAAAAGTCTTACAAAAACCATAATATCTTGATTTGTTTTAAAAAAATCCTTAATTTAATAAACATTCTTATTTCACACAAACACACACACACACACACACACAAAAGTAATGAAAAAATTAAGGAGGATAGAGTTCGGGTCCATCCTACTACTTGAATTGTGTCTGTGATGGTCACTGCCCATAGTGGTCTTGGAGAGGACCACATGCCCACCCCGGGAGTCTTCTGAAAGACAGCTGAGCCCTGATGACTTTGATCTGCCATCTGACACCTGAGCTGACAGTCTCCAGATTGTTCTTATGTGGCAGAAAAATTAACTTTTTAATTTATCATTTGGGGAGTATCTTTTACCATAGATGAACCTAATGATAACTGATATAATGTTTAATTTTGTTTCTTCTGAGTGGAACTCGGTAAATATTAAATCGATTTGTTGAGAAAAGGCTTGAAACTACTGGTGAAAATTAAGAACGAGGGTTCACGGCAGACCTCGGTTATGCACGCGATTCCTGTCCTCTCCTCTCGTAGTCAAGAGCCGGCTGTGTTTCCTTTTTCCCAGCTATGACTGGTTTCAATACTAGAGAACACCTTATCCTTGAATGCTAATTTTGCGGTTCTCAAGGCAGGCGATTTGGGTAAGGAAATTGGCAGAGTATTTAAAATTTAAAAGAGAAGCCCCTATTGCTTTCCTGAAACACAATAAGACCTACCCTTGAAAGTACTTCCTTTGAATATGAATGAAGAATTAATGCCATCAGAAATATATTTATCCTATGTAATTAATGGCAAGCTTATGAAAAAAAATGTGACCACACTTTTTATCTATGTTTGACATAGAACCAAAAGAGCTTTTTACTTAGAGTCAGAAGCTACAAGTTCTAATTTGGTTCTGTGAATTACTGTGTATATAATCTTGGGAAAATCATTTAAACTCCTTATGTTTATCCTCTGAATTTAAAAATTTATAATAATTAATAATAATATTATTAATTGATATGAGTATTAAAAAATAGAGATGAAAATATTCAGCCCACTACTCTTAGTAGTTGCTATGTAAAGTTCAGTGAATCTAATTTAATTAGTGTTACATTCATGCAGTTTGAAGAAGATGTGAGTTGGGACTCAAGTCCTGTTTAAACATGCGTAGGGTAATTTTTACCCATAAATCTGTGGGGCAATAGGGCCAACCACTATCCTACTTCAGAAATAGCTTAAGAAAAAAAATCAATGATTATAAGCTGCCCAAGGATACATAGCAGCTAATCTCTTCACACTTAGGTGTATGAAACCATCCAATACCAACAACATTCTCATTTTTAGATAAGCTGTAGAAGAAATGCATTTTATCAAAAGTTTGGTTGAGATTTTTCTATAACAAAATATCTCCAAGAAATGTCTGTGCTTACAAAAAGTTTATACAATGAGGAAATAGAAATTGCCCTCAACATCCATTCTCTTCCACTCCTATTAGTATTTTGTGAGTCTGGTCTTTAGAGTGATTTATGACACCAGGGACAGAAAAATTATAGCACAAAGAACCAGATTTTATGGGTTCAGCAAGAATCAGAAGAATTGAATTCAGGGTAACAGGAGTCTGGGGTAAACATGGGCTGGAATAGGACATGTATTTCTGTCCCAACTCTCTCCTGGTCAGTACCCTAGCGTATCTCTCTCTGAGTGAAGGTTTTGGGTAAAGAAGTTTAAAATTTTCACCAAGGAAGAATGGATATCTTTAAACATTTGACATTAAGCATAGGCAGTGATAGCCATCTAAGTAATTTTTGTAGCTCAAGAAAAGTGCTTTTGTATAAAGAAAATACTGTTTCTGTCTCCTGAATGACCAATTGAGTGGAGTATGAGAAGAAAGGAAACTAATTGATCACAAATCTATATCTATATCTATATCTATATCTATCTATCTATATATATGTGTGTGTGTATATATATGTATGTATATATATACGTATGTATGTATATTAGGTATGTTAGGTATCTTTACACATATAATTTCTTTTGATCTTAAAGAGTTCTATATAATAGGTGATTTTATTCCAGTTTGATGAATTAGAAAAAATGAAGATCAGAGATGTTAAGAAAAATGAATCGACTCATTTTAGCGATGGAGCCAGTATAAGAGCAAAGCCATCTATGTCAGACCCTAAAGGTTTTATTTGAACTTTTAGTGCTTTGGTCCTGGGAGTAAGTCTTAGCAGCCAAAACATGTTTGTTTTACTGTTCTCTGAGACAGCAGGACCCCTTTTTCTGGGACATCTGAGGGTGAATAATGTGTCCCTAACCTGGAGAGGCAGGATTATGTTTTGATTAAAGAAACGGAGAGCAACAGAATGACCCAGTTCGAATCTCTGCTCTACAATATTAGCTATGTGGTCTCACACAAGTGACTCCCTAAATCTCAATTGCCTTGTCTCTGAAATAGGTAAGGGATGCAGTGCATACCTTACCCATTTGCCCTGGCATAGTAGGCAGCCTTTACGGTGGCCCCGAAGGGTCCTGGCCTCATGGAGTTCAACTCCTGTGTAGTCCCCTCCCCCTGAGTGTGGGCTGGACCTAGTGATTCACTTCTCACAGTTACGAGTTGTCACTTGGGGCACAAAGACTGTCACTTCCATCTCAAGCTCTATCTCTCATTCTCTTGCTAGTTCACTATTCTAAAGGAAGCCAACTGTCATGTTTGCAAGCTGCTCTGTGAAGAGAAACTTATGACTCCAGCCAACAGCCAGTAAGGACCTGAGGCCTGCCAAGAGCCATGTGAGTTATCTTGGGAGCAAATGTGCTCTGAGTTATCCCCTTGAGTAATGCCTTGTGAGAGACCCTGGGCTGGCATCCTGATTGCAGCCTTTTGAGAAATCCTGGGCAGAGGTATGCCATCCAGTAAGCTGTCAGGATTCCTCACCACTTGTGCTGGTTAATAATAAGTGCTTGTTGTCTAAAGCCACTAAATCGAGGTTAATTTGTTTCATAACAATAGATGATAAGTGCACCTTGGAATAAAAAGAAATACAGTATATAAAGCATCTGGTACAATGTGACACCCCCCCCCAAAAAAAAAATCATAGATTTATTCATTTAAAAAATTATGCATGGAGGAAATAGTAGAGAAGGAAGCAGATTTGGGTGCTGAAAGACAATCTTTTTTACATCAGAGTGTTTCCTATAACTCGCCATGACATTAGGCAGCCGTATCTTTCCTTTTGACAGCTCACTACCCTACGCCCCCATAATTGGGGAAAGGAAAATTGACTCAACAATAATTATAATAATAAATGGCAAAATTCACTTGAGCTTTTGCCTATCAGTCAGATGTCACATTCGTCACTGGGCTTCGAGACGTTGATGTGACCAGTGTCTTAGATCAATGGACAGATGACAAGAATATGAATGATCATAACCACAAATGTCAACTTTATCCCTTTAAATGCACTCAGTGTCCTGTAGATAACCTGAAAGGTCACGTCGATAGTTGCCACCTGCTATGTCTTTCGTTCCAAACACTATCCGACAACATGGCATTTCTAGAGCAGGGAAAAAAGTTGAATGCAATGGCAGCCTGACATTTGATAATGGATTGGGGCACATCATTGTCCTATTAAGTAATGGAAGTTCTTGAAAGACAGACCAGTGCCATCTCCCTGATTCTCTCGGTCAGCGGGGCCGCAGTGCTCTTTCTGCCAGGTGAGTCTTTCAGGTACAGGTATGAGCTGACCGAGTATGGTTCCCCTGAAGTCAAAGTACTGGTGATACTTTACGCCAGTAATTCCAGCCATGCAATCTCCCAGCAACAACGAAAGGCAAAAATCTAAGCTCATTATCTCATACTATGTAATGGGGTTAAGTCTGAACTGGAGAAAAGTCTAAATTTATCGCTCACTTTAAAGAAATGCAGTTTAGTACTTTTTAATACATATAGTAACTTCAACTAATTGCCGAAATAAAGTTTGCTCCCTCTGGCTTTAATGAACGGATTAGTAGCACAAGCATTAGCAACACCATTTGCATAAAATTAATTTGCTAAAACCCTTTTAAAAAGTGTTCAAAGTGGTTTAAACATGCTCACTGCCTATTTACACTGTTAATTTGTTAAGTAAACCTTTCTTTTTAAGTAGGGCAAAAGTGAATTCTCAGTCCAGCTGAAGTTGAATTATCATAAAATCCTAAAAGAGTGACGTCTAGATTAATATGTTTTTCCCACAAAAAGCTGGTAAACATAAGTCTGTGAGGTTAGCTTCCAGTAAACCCACAGCACAAATACTATGTTAAGCATTGGGGCAACGAGAAAAAGGAGATCAGTTTTGAAACTGATTCAGCCTTCTCTTAGTTAAAAATGCCTTTTTTCCTTGACTCGTTTCCAATTGAAAATGGTTTCATTATAATTGATCCCTACTCAGGGATATTAAGCATGTAGAATTGTGTTGGACAATTTACCGAAAGATGGAGTACAAAGTGGAATAATGCAAATACATTTTCCTCAACTAACATATAAATTTTTTACCCATATTCTTAAAAATTACGAGTAATAAGGAATAATTTGTTTAAATGCTGATAATATTCTCCAGATTGTTCCTTAAATTTAAAGCAACTTGAATTTATCAGTAGGATTTGTAAAATAATATTTGATAAGCTAATTCCATAGTTCATCTGAAAGAAAGAAAATGTAAAGAAAAACCAAGAATTTTTTTTTTTTTAAGTAGAATACTTTGGAGGTAAGGGCAGCAGCTTCTGTCACCAGATCTCAGACCATTTTTTAAGAGCTTAGTAATTAGAACACCACGGTATTGGTTCAGGAAAAAAAAATCAATGAAACAGTAGAGAGAATTCAGAAAAAGACTCATGTATGCATGAAAATTTCTCACATAATAACAGTAGAATTTTAAGTCAACATGGAGAGCGTCAACAAATTGTATTAGAAGATTAACTATGTATTTTAAAAGTTAAAAGTCAGATGACTACCTTACATGCTTCACAAAAATGAACAGATAAATCAGAAAAGCTAATGGTTACAAATAAAAATGTTAGAAGTAAATAAAGGAGGGAAATGTACAAATGGCATTCTTAAACAAGATGAAATATGAAAGCTGTAAAAGAAAAAAAATGGATAAATTTGACTCAATCAAAATTTATAACCTCTGTCACAAGAAATATAGCAAAAGCTAAAAGCTGGAAAAACATATTTACAATCTATATAGAAAAAGGAGTAATGATATCTAAAGTACGTTAAGAATTTCTGTGAAGCAATAAACAAACAACTCAATAAAACTTAGTCTAAGGATAGAAACAGGCAACTTACAGAAACAAAAATTAAATCTAAAATAGTCTCAGAGGAAACTCAGGTATATGTTGTTTAATCACAGGTGTGAGCAAAGTAAGGGCCTTCAGCCTGGCTTCACACGTCAGCTGTGAATGCTGGCTGAACAGTGCGTGGGCCTTCTCCATTTCTATTCTAGCATCTCGCTTATCAAGAGTCAGTTGTTTCTGTTTCTAAACCTGTTATGCAAGTTGTACTTGATATTTTAAATATAGATCATTTAATATTATGAAAGCTGATTAAATGTTGGCAAGAAAAAGAGTGCTTTCTAAGAAAAATAAGTTAATTCTTTGGAAAACTTAATGAAGACAACTCACTAAAAATGTTGTAAAATAAAAAAGGCATGAAGACATAAAAGGACTGGGTAAAATTATAAAAATCTAGAAACTTTCTGCACTCAGATTGCATCACAATCTGAAGCATATTAATAAACTAAGTTTTGGATGTGATTTACGCAGGAAAAAATAATGCTAAAGAGTGGACTAATATCCAAAAAAAGGCTTAAAAATGATAAAGTTCATTTGTCAGTATCCAGTCATAAATGTTAAACATGTTTGTGCTAGAATATCTGAAAAATAAAGTAATAAGAACAAATGTACATTGATAGTCTTACCATCCAAAGAGTAAACCACAGTTAGCATTTTAGAGCATTCATTATAGTTATGAATATTTGTACCATATAGACAATATTAAACAGTAATTTTTTACTTAACATTTATATATATTGTTCATGTTGTTAAGAGTTCACAAACTTATAATTTCAATGGCCTTCTAAATATTTTATCATATAACTATTATAATTTTCTTACTCAATCTAGTGTCAGACATTTAGGAAGTTTCTGTTTTTGCACATTAGCAATCATTGTGAATAATGATTTTTAAAAATATTTTAAGATAGATTTTTCTGAAGTAGAATTAAAAAATCAATGAAAAAGAACTTAACTAAAATAAAGGTTCTTGTCTTATTATAAAAATAATTCATACCCTTTTAGAAAAAATGGAGGAGTATAGACAAACATGAAGAAAGACGACCCAGTCATGGTATTTTTATTGGTATATTTTCTAATCATTTATTTCAAACATGCAGTATAGTTTTGTTAATTGTAATCACCATATTTACATCCTCATGAATTGTTTATTTTATAATTGTAACTTTGTATCTTTTGATTTAATATTTTTTAAATAATTTAAAAACATAATCCTAATCAGATTTTATACACACACACACACACACACACACACACACACACACACACACACGTAGTCTTGTAGCCTGGTTTTTAAATCTAACTTTACATCGTAAGCATTTTTACATATTATTACATTTGTTAGACAATATCTCTTGAGTATATACCTATTAACATTTTTATGAACATGTCATTGTTAGTATTTGTAGGTACTCTTTTATCAATGGATATTTAAGAGGATATTTCTATTTTGTGAAATTATAAATAACGATGAAACGAACATCTTTATCAACATCACATTACTTTCTTAGGTTAGCTTTCTAGAGGTAAAATAACCTGTGAAAGATTATTAGTATTTTTATGTGTTTCGCCACATTATATTCCAGAAAGGAGGGACTTACATACACTCTCACCAACAGCCAGTGTATGATTGCACAACTGTAAAATTCAAATGGTAACTAACCTAATTACTATGTAGAGAACTAATTTCACATGTGAAATCATTTATGCAAATGACCTAATTCCCTGGAGATCTTCTCTTGTGTATGGATTTACAACTGAAACCTCCTAGAAAACTGTTCTTTAGTATTTAAAGTCATTTTATATTGCCAGTGTGTAAGGGCTTGTTTGGAGAAAAATGCAAACAATTCAAGCTTCCTTCCCAGAAATATTTATCATCTCAGTTCATCTATCATTGTAGACTATCTTGGCTCAACCTTCTGGCTAAGGTTTAAAGGCCCAGTGGGTCATTGTTATACACCTGTAGGGTTCTTTGAATGCTTCGGTATTGATTTATCCATTTTGGAATTCCTTCCCATTGATTTATTAGGCCTATACATCTTCTGGTGGCCAGCTTCTGTCTATAATAGGTGGATGAAAGAAGTGTTTCACTACCATGTATTTTATAGCTCACTGACATTCATTTACTGACTCCCTTATTTATCCAGTGTTAGTATATTATAATGCTAATGGGCGTTTCAGGCAAGACTTGGTCTTTGTGTCTTTTTGACCCTGCTAAGTACAGTATATAAATGACAATAAAATATTATTATCAAACTTGTGCCGAAGAGAGAACATTGTTAGCAATACAGGTTTCATGTCACTTAAAATAAAAATAGGAGTCTAAATGGGCTCATGCAAGAGAGAAATGGAATGCATTCTTCAAAAGCACTTGTCACAAAGAAAACATTTCAAGTTGTCTTTGCTAAAATAATGGGAAATTTGGGGTAGGGGACAGAAGCTGAGATGGAGGTTAAGACAGTGGCCACATTCATAATCATGGCAGAGATCTGCAGGAAAATCTAATCAGTGACAGGATTCTGATCCTGCTTAGCTCAGGTACACAAATCAGAGGAGTTGCTTGAGAAATAAAATAGGAAGTCAAGGATTCTTTACCTGTATTTACTGCTCTTCAATCCATGTACCCAGTGCCTTGAATGCAATACGAACTCTCTCAGTTGGTTACCAGCACGAGGCAGTGAAGTCCATGCACACTGGTTTTAAATTCAGCATTTAGAAACTGTATGACTCTGCCCCAGTTTCCAAATTCCTTAAACAAGAAAAAGAACAACGATCTTGGAACGTTGGGTAATGCACCCACGTTGCTTCCACCCCCAAACTCAACCTCTTATCGCTTGTTTTCGGAGCTCAGTCCTTAGAACAGCACACAGTCCATCCCAAGTGGCATTCCCGAGTCTCCCCTGCCCTGTCTCCATATTGCTGTGCATAGGTTTTTTTGTTGTTGTCCTTTGGGTTCCCCACCCAGCGTTGCCTAGACTAGTATGTGGAGAAATGTGGGGGGAACGATTGCAGCTGAAAACAAACCTTAGGTGCAAAGTGAGCTGACGTCAATGACAGGAACCCCTCCACAAGCTGAGATGGAAGACTAACGGAAGGTCTTTCCCTTTGGGCTGCGTCACCACCCAAGGGAGTCTACAGGAGCCACAGACCCTAGTGACAGGCCTGTGGCTGTTGCCCAAGTAGCCTCCAGACTATCACCAGTCAAAATTGTGTCTATTCTCACTCTGAAGCCTGGTTACACAGTACTTCCGCCGGATTCCTTGGACTAAGCCAACTCTTCTGATTCTTCTCTCACCTCAGAAGGCAAGACTTGCTTAATACTTCTTCTAGCTGAAGTTTATGTGCTGTGGAAATACAAATAAGTCGAAATCAGTCTGAAAAAGCTTCCAAGTTCCCACAGAGGCTGGGCGTTCTAAAACCAATCTACATCCATCCTAGTTGTAGTTGTCAGAATTTTTTCACATGGGTTCAAGTTATCCAAGACCCAGGAACTAGAGTCTCTTTTTCAGACCATCCTGAGCTATCTGGCTACCTTGGCATGCTAAGTAAAGGACAAGGGAGCCAGGGAGTTTTCTTGGTGTCACACCTGTGTGAGCCGGGCCAGCCACTTGCGCTTCCTGCTCTACGATGCAAAAATGCTAACACACCTCAATAAGGAACACACTACAGTGCTTTAAAATCATTTAGTGAGATAAAAAAAAATCAGATCATGTCTTATTTTTATTGCATCCAATTAAATGCTGAGTACTATTGCATATTGCACTGGGCACAGATGCATAGTGCCACCACCCTTGGATTTAGGTTAAAGGCTCCTGCTCTGGCCACAACCCACCATTGGGGATGAGCCTGGTAGGTCACCCAGAGACCATACTCCTCCCTGTAGACTATGTCCCAGGTGCTGAAGGACTCAGCATTGTCTACCCAAGTGGTCTTGAGTCAACTTTCAGGACCTGCAAGGGTTTCTTCTTCCCAGGGTCCAACCTCTTGACAGTGAGCTGTAACACGGATGTGCTCACCCTTGGGCCCACGGCGTGCTGTTTGTGAAGGAACTGTGCACAGAGCCTAGATGCAGGGCTGTGCCTACCTGTGCTCCTGAGGTCACCCTCAGTGAGAATCTGAGCTGGGATGGGAAGATAAGGGGGACCAGCTCTTTAATATTTCCATGTTCAGCTGAAACTTCTAGAAGCCTGAGAATGCTGCATGTGAAACTGTCCTTCCAAGTTGTTCCAAAAGAATCCCATGGAAGAGAATGCGATGGATTATTTTAAACAATTTTTAGATTGACTTATAAATTTTTAATGATTGATATTTAAATATTTAGACGTATGGCACGTGAGCTTCCATTTGTACCCTCCCTCCCTCCCCAACAAATATAATGGGCAGTGATTCTCAGACTGTACTGTGCATAAAAATCCCCCAGGGAGCTTGTTAAAATCTAATTCCAGACCAAAACCCTCTAGACATTCAGGTTCAATCGGCCTGAGTTGGGCTCAAGAAGGTGCATCTTTACTAATTGTCCCGGGGTTTTGACAGAGGAGGTCCAGTGATCACTCATGGAGAGTCACAGAGCTCCCTGGTGGCATCAGGGATTTCACTGACAAAATACACCCAAGAGAAACAGCTGAAGAATAATTCTGAAGCATTGTCTGGGCAAAGTAAAAAAAAATGACTTTTATACAAAACCAGAATTAAAATATCTAGAGGAGTGATGTCTCCTGCAAAGTGCTCCCCTTGGAGGTTGGACACTTATCATAAGCAGGCAGCTATTGCTCACAACGTTTTGACACTGATATTTTAAAATTGCCTTTGGAGGTGGATTATGAGCCACACCAGAAAGCCCATCTCATTATTTCACATCACAGTTTGCATTTGACAAAAAACAGCATTACCCAGAAGGATGATGCATAAACTTAGCAGATTTAGTTCCTGTGTTTTCCAAGTCAAATATGTAATAAAAGAAGATCTATTATAGAAACACACCTGTTTATTTCCATCTCCTTCTGAAACTGTACTACAGTGACAATGAAGAAAGGAAAAAGAAGGCATAAATCTGCAAAGACAAAGAAAGTGAGAGAGAAGGTTCAGGAGGAAATGGGAACCAATATTTTGAAAACTGGAAAGCAGCTGGAGAAGTGGCCAAGGCCTTGGCAGACCCAAGTAAGCTCACACATGAGCTCTCATGAGCTCAGAGAGAGGCTGGTTTTACCTGAGCACCTTGCCTCAGGAATGAGAGGCAACAAGGAACTCAAAGAATCATGAGAGGTGGGGGGTGAGAAAAAAGAGGATTCGTTGAAATTCTTTATCAATTTAGACCCCCAGATCTCTTCCCCCGTCTAGGCGATAACCCTTCCCTCAGCTCCAGAAGACGTCAGGGTCATTCTCTAGTGACCCCATCCAGAGAGACACTGCATGCAGGAATACCAGTTTGCAAGTCAAAGATGCAATTCCTTAACTAAAAGTAGGCCATTAAATAAAAGTATGCTGAACACTGAGACCCCAGCTCCCTTTTGCTTGGTGACCAAAGTGTAGACTTAGTCCCACCAGGTGGGAGATGGAGGAATATAAGCAATCTAAAGGAAAAGACAAATAAAAATCTGTAACTGAAGATCCCCAATGAAAAGGCCTAGTCCCCACTGAGTCACCCTATGGTAAAGCCTACCAGTCAACAAGCCCCATGAGGCTTTAATGAGCTTTCTTGTGATTCATTCTGAAGTATGAAAAGACAGCTAAGGGATCACCAGACGTGTGAAGAAGGTTTACTAGGAAAGGCAGAGATTAATAAAAAGGAAAGTGGAGAGAAAAGAAGCCATACAAGGAAACTGATAAAAACTGTAAAATAGCTGAAAACATTTTAAAAATTCTATAGTTAATAACCTCAGAAAGATTAGAGGGGATATTGAAACCACACATACATAAACATACAAAAGCAGGAGGCTAGTAAAAATTAAAAATATATGTATAGCTCCTGTAAATATCAGAGAAATCAAAAAATCCAGCAGAACAAATATTAGATAAAGTTGAGCTAAGCTTCTAGGTAGCAGATGTTCTCAAAGAGGACCATACCTGATATTAAGGTGTCTCTTAGCCATGGCAGTGGAGATATCAAAAAGCTGTTGAATTTGTTATTCTGGGGTAAGGAGGTGGCACACGAAAAAAGGTGGCATGAGGATGATCCCTAAGAGAGTTAGCGAAGGTAGAAAACAAGAGGTCCAAGGACCGAGTTCTGGGACACACTGCATTTAACAGGTCTGTGAAAGGCAGAGGGACTAGTCAAGGAGATTGCAAATAAGTAGACAGGTAGAAGGGAAAAAGAGTGTCATGGAAGCCAGGTGAAGAAGGGAGAGAGACCACCTGTGTCAGCTGCAGCGGACAGGTCAAGTCAGCTGAGGCTTAGTAACTGAGCATTGATTCTAACAGTTTGAGCTTTGGTGTACCTACTGATTTAGAGCATAACGAATAATTAAAAAAAAAATCCACACCAAGTCATGCCATCATGCATTTCAGTACCATAGGGGTAAAGAGATCTTAAAAACTTCCAAAAAGACAAATGAACAAACTAAAACAAAACAGGTGAAACACTAAGGATTGGGAGGCAGAATGTCACAAGTCTTTTCAACAGCAGCACTGGAAACTAAAAGACAGAGAAATGTCTTCAAAAGTCTAAGAGGTGATGATTTCCGACCTGGAATTTTGCTCCTAGCTAAACTATCAATCAAATGTGTAAATAAATGCATTTCAGACATTCAGGGCCTATGTAAAACAAACAAACAAACAAACAAACAAACAAAAAACAAAACTTCACCCTTTCACGTATTATTTTTCTCAGGAAACAACTAAGGTATGTATTCTGTAAAAGCAAGAGCGTAAACTAAGAATGAAAGCTAGCAGCACAGGTTAGAGCAAGAAGTCCAAGGGCTCCTGGAGGTCATTACCAAGAGAAACATGAAATCAATTAAATTTTCTTGTGTGGTTGACCATATGGAAAGAACTTATAGAAATCTCTTGGGGAGTTTGAGGATAAATTAATGACTGGTGCATATAAGCTTAAACTAATGACAAAAACTGGGCAATTAACTCCAGGAAAAAAAGATTGTGAAAGAAAAAAAGAAATATAATCACAGTTATTATGTGACTAAGCTGTGCATACTTCCGTAGACCCAGTAATGTAATTACTAAATAATGCCTTAGCCAAAAATAGTAGTACAACTATTTTGGGAAAATAGGAGGACAGTTGGTATGTTGATGTATTGGGCTGGAGGAGAGAGGGGGAGAGGTTAAGAGGCAAATGCTGCCTGACACATCCTGTCATATGTTTAGCTTTCAGTAGGAAGTAGGGTATAATCCTTGCTCCTCTTAAAGTTACTGTCCAATTCATGTTGTATAATTCACTCAGCTACTTCATACATAAAATGTTAAGAGATATTGGATATGAAGAGGTCACAGGAAAATGGTAGAATTTGGTAGGAGACAATTTTAGGGACATTGATGGATTGAGAAATGTATTTGCATGGCTTAAGAGAAAAAGGAAATACAGGAGCAAAAGAAGACATAAGTAAATTATATGAGAGTAAATAATGTAGACATGGAAATGATAAATTTGGGAAAACATTGAAAGGTCATGTTGAATATAAAATAAGAAAGAGAACTTGAAAGTGGTTGAGCTGCTGAGGTTTAGAAAGAGAGGTCCTTGAGCAGGAAAATCTCCAAACTGAGGCATTTTTTGAGGCCAGTAATTCTAGAAGCTGAAGATGATTCAAATGGCCATGACAGTGGACAGTTCTAAAAGGCAGAAAGACGGGCTATGTAGTTGACTTGGCAACAGAAATGTAAAGTGGCAGGGATATGGATTTGAAATGTGGTGAGGAAATTAAGAGGAAGATAAACCGTATGGTTAGTGGGCGTTAGTTGGTTGTTGGCCGTTGAGTACCCAACCTTTTATGCTCACTGCTTTCTGTGAGCTTTTCGTCTTCCCTTTGAGGTATTCCCCTATTGCGTGTGGTGTTGCTGGGTCAGTGTCCATATCTTCTCCCCC
>CM053516.1:3325596-3369143 GCA_028627145.1 Eidolon dupreanum | reverse complement strand
CTGTCTAGTAACAAAAAAAATGGGCACACAAAGACTGCAGTGAGTGAACAAGAAAGAGGGTAGAAGTGTCAGGTGAGGGCTCAGCATGGCCATGGCCGGCCTCGGGGTTTTAAATGGGAACATCTATATGGAGCATAGTACTTGAAGATTCTACTCCAGTGCCCGGTCAATGTGGTGGAATAAGGTTCAAGATATATGTGATTATTTTGTGTCCAGATAGCTAGTAAAAATGGATCTGTACATGGCTAATTTTGTGGCTATCTGAAGTCACCAAACACTATTCATTGAACTCTTGTAACTTCCAACATTAATACAATTTAATTTAAAAAACAAATTATTGCTGACTTGGTTGTATTATAAAAGTATAATTTCACTCTTGCCTCTCACAGTCTGACTTTGGCTTTATCCTGAGATCCAGTGGGGTTCTTAGGATCCAATATGTTCAGCCCATTAACAACATTTTATTGTCTAGGGTCTGATTATCTGGCCCCATTAAAAAAGCTGGAGGTCACAGCAAGGGATGTACGAGCCATATGCCCATTCTCCCTTTGTCCCCATGTTTATAGAGTAAACCTTCGCCCTTGTCTTTCACTGCCTTTTATTGTCTTTACTAGCATACGATCAGACGATGCCCTTAACCAACTTTTCTCCCGTTCATGTCTTCAGAGACCGTAGTATTGTTCCTTCTAGATCATTAAAGGGAGAAATAAGCTGAACACGATCTCTTTTAAACGGACAAGGATGGGATTTCTGTAAGGAGTGATAGACTGATAGAGCCCAAGATAAAAAAAAAAAAAAATCATGAGGTTACCCGAAGTTTCAAATGGAGATCACTCCGAGATTTGAAAATAATGGGAATGTACGTGTGGCAAAAACCCCGAATGAGGATAGATACCCCTGAAGAGAACAGCGCCGTTGAACAAAGCTTGGATGATGGAATTAACATGAAACAAAAGCCCTCGGAGGGAGATCAGTCTGAAAAGAAATGAAGAATACATAAAACTTTGTTTAATTTATGGAATTTATATGCTGCTGACCAGTAAGTAGAAAGTTCCATTCCCTGGGTTCCCACTATCACTCATGTATTACTTGTCGGTAAATGCGGAGCACTCGGAACATAACAGCTACGGCAATATTTCTGTTCCCAGCGCAGCTTTACTGCACCCATGAAACTCTGTAATTCTTAAATTCCCTCACTGTTAACATCTGCTGAAGCGTTATTGGTCCCAGCACAGCCAAGCTGCTCGGAAATTGCATTTAGCAGAGTAGTTAATGCGAACGGCATAATTCTCGACGCAACCGTGTTTGAAAAGAGCTTGGGAACTGGCACAGTGGTTGGGCTGCCTTTAGGTTTTATTTCTTTCCTATCTGTTTTGTGCCACAATCTCATTGGCTTTGAGCGTGCCTTTTGGAAAACAGCATATTTTATAGTTATCGTTCAGTAAACACTGTATTATACATTCTGAGATGTGTGTGTGTGTGTGTGTGTGTGTGTGTGTGTGTGTGTGTGTGTGTATTCCATACCCTAAAATCACTTTTTTTTTTTAACGAAATAAAATTCTATTGTTAAGACATGATTTATAAGCATTTAGAGGTTTGAGGTACAAAATTAATCAAGTTTCTGTAAAATGAAGATATTTCTTCTCCCTGTTAAGGTGCTTTGAATGTTTTAAATCCACATGGTCCTGCCAAGTGGTCCTGAACAAAAACACAACAAACAGGCGGCTTATGGCTTCCGTTAATGAGGATGTATTATGCTACAATGATGAAGTAAACATTTTTGAAAATTGCCCTGAAAAACTATCTTTGTTATAACCCAAAGAATATGAACATTGCACTGACATCACTTTAAAATTAATAAATCAATATATTTATTATTGATGTATTTCATATTAATGTAATCGTTTACGTCAACATCATAGAACATGATGTTTAAACATGTTTAAATGTGAGCACTTATCTGTTTGAGTTAATGGCATAGGAAATTGTTTGGTAAATAGCAAAGATTTTTCTTCTCCAGAAATGTGCTTCCTAAAATTAAAATACGAAATTTTTATTGAATTTCACCATTAAGTAAAACTGTATATTAATAATTTAATATTAAGCAAAATCAAATGAATTTGTTAATATTTTTGAAGTCAGGAAATACATCTTACTAGCAAAGTGTAGAGAGTGGTATTTTTAAACAAGTGAGTCAAATGTCTGATTAAATGAAGGAAGAAAGACTGTGCTCTAGAATGTTCAGTGTTAGCTTTAACAAGCGTTCACATAACTTGCCCCAAATGGACAAGATGTTTGCCAAAGAGGATGCCATGAAATATATTTTACTTAAAGATAACAATCATATAAAATGTATTACTATATATATTATTTCTTAAATATTTCAATATTTGTGCCATGTGTAATAGTCTGTTGAGATCAGAGGGCAGATTATATTCTTAGTTATTTCTGCAGGATCTATGCCAGGACAGAAGCAAGATTAAATCTTTCCTAATAAAAAGGTGTTGGATTTATCTCTCCCCCTACACACCCTCAGCTCAGGACTCCTTATCCTTTCTGCTCCCCATGCCAAGCGCAGTTACAGCCATTATAAAGTCTCTGGCCAGAAATTCTTTGCTTTGCACTAGTGCCCTCTACTTGCTGGCCAGACTCTTTACTCGGTCCCAGAATCCCTCCTTATTCAGTCTCCTCGGCTAGATTTCTGGGTGTCTGCTACGTATCTGCCAGAAGCCCCGACCTACGGCTTGCGTGTGATCGGAGACGGCATCCCGTCTTCCAGCAGCAATGCCGGCCCAGCTGCTTGCCGGGTGCCGATCCTCAGCATCATTACTTGCCCAACTGTCCTCTGTCCAGATTCTAGATCCCTGATTCTGCTCCGATCATCGGCTTCCCTCCCTGAGCTTGAAACACTCCCCTGCCAGCTTGTACTGTTTTACTCTTTGTCTTACTTTTTAGCTCCCCAAAGCCAAGCCTTTTTCCCTGAATCCACTCTCCAAGTTTGATGGGATCAAAGTATAATTTCTCTTATGGCATTTGATTGCCTTCCATGGTATATACACCAATTTATGATAAAAGCTTTACACACAGAGAAACAAAATAAAACAAAAATTCTTAGATTCTAAAACGTATTCACAAAGTAATTTACCACACAATGCAAACTTCTTATTATCATTGAATGTTTACCTTTATTATACTTATCTCCTAACCTTGAACAAGAATATGCATGTAGGAAATCTTATATTTGATATCTAAGCGGTACCTGATTAATGAACAGCAGTAAATTATAACTTGCCAGCTGGTTTTCCAACATTCAACTGTAATAATAATCCGACTTCACATCTCCTTTTTCTCCTTTCCTTTCCTCATCATTACCATAAAACTAGAAGCATATGGAATGATAATTATTAAGACAAGGTGAAATCTATGGAAAATAGTTAGAAAAAGGAGACAGAAGGTTGTTTCAAACCATTATCTTGGATGTGTGTATGAGAGAGAGAGAGAGGAAAGGAGGGAGGGAGGGGAGGAAGGGTGGGTGGGGGGAGATAGAGAGAGAGAAAGAGAGAGAGAGAGAGAGAGAGAGAGAGAGAGAGAGAGAGAGAGAGAGAGAGAGATTTCTCCCTGTTTCCCCTTCATCTTCTTCAAGACTTATCATCCATAATGCTAAGAGAGGTCTATCAGGTGACCTAAAGATACATAATAGAAACAATTATTATTGCCCTCAGCTAATACTTCCTTCTCTGAAATTCCTCCCCAGACTCTAGCCCCTATGAGTAGGCTTAGGCAGCCCTGTTTATTCCTCACGATTCCTTTCTCTGGCTTCGGCTGATTGGAATAGAGGTAGCGAGGGGACCTAATATTAGCTTAGATTGTGCCAATAGGATTTTGCTGTTTGGTTCTCCACCCGCCCCCCACTTTCTCTTTCCCTCTCCCCAGTTAAGATACAGAGAAACCGGAACTAACATGCCATTTAGAGTCAAGGTCACAATTGGAGCTCCAACAAACCATAATAAGGTAGGTTAAGTAAGCGGAAACCCAAACCTTGTTAGAGAAATTAGTAAGGAAAATAAAATTGGTGGATTCAGATAGGGAGGGCTGTCCAGCCTTCTCTTTGGGGAATTAAGACGAATGAAATGTGAAAACTACTTCTCAAAACTAGACTTTGGTCTGAGAAATATCATTGCTATGCCACTAACGAGGAAAAGGAGGCTCCTGGAGATTAATTCACCTTGGCTAAAAGCTTTTGTAGGTTGAGACAAACGTACAAACAAAATAGGTCACTCATTTCCTGCAGACACCCCATTAGTGTCAGCGGGGAGCAGAAAGTGGGGGGGGTGCTTTGTGTCCAGGGCACTTCCCGGAAGGTCCCTTTCTTAGACTGAGGGCCGCTGGCTGGCTCCAAGCACAGCTTCGTGTATTGAGTTGTCCTCCCACATGGACTGTGCCTCTCCCAGATCTCATCAAACTCCAGCATGAAACTAAAGGAATTGAAGAAATTATCCTCAGTTCAACACAGTAGTCACACACAAGGCACTCGCGTGCATATCGGTACAGCAGTTTGAGATATGGAAGGATTTCTTGTGTGTGAAACAACGAGAACTTGAATATTATAAATCCCTGCCCTTAACTGTCTCTTTGTCACATCACTTGCAATACTCGGCCTTCACTCCGATCTTCTCACTCTTTTCATCCCTTCTCAGATGCTCCCTCGACTTTTCGATCACCTGTGCAAAAGGACTTAGCTCTTCTCAGCTCCCACGCCCTGCTCCACTCAGCATTTCAGACTTTGGCTGAAGCTTTGAATACATACTTGAGAGACACCTCTTGTAACTCGAGCTCAGGCAAAAGTTTCTTTCCCAGTCTCTATCTAGTGGTGGTTTTTATTTCTTCGGTTACATATTTGTTGGAATGTTTTACAAATAATAGGAGAAAAACGGTCTAATAAGTGTTGTTCTAATTATCTTTTCTACTCCAGTTGTGAATGATTTTTTTAAAAAGTGTGTTTTAGGCTGACAAAAGCACTTTCTAGAAAATGTTTGGAAAAAGAGGATAAAAATTAAGTTGAAAGTTAAAAAAAAATGATTCTGTGTGTGCTAAGACATGTCCCTCTGGGGTCCATTTTCAAGGCCCATTAATATATGTAGCAAGTGGCTGAATGTGTCAACTTTTTATTCCAAGGTAAATGTTAATGAAGTACCAGAACATGTCCTATTGGGTCCCGATGCTGAATTTTAGCGTCATGATACCTGCAACGACATAATTAGGTCAGGAGGCAAACAAAGTTTGAAAACCATTGCAATTTGTTGATCACATGTATTATATTTCATTGCCAAAATCTGTTTTGCCCATACAGTAATAAAGATGGGCTCAAGTTTAAAATAACCTGGTAGCACTCATCTCATCGTATAATGCCTCCCTCATAAATAATAAATAACCGAATTGAATACAGAACCAATGAAGGAAAAACCCCTCTCTCAGTTTTAAAGAGCTTGCTATAAAATATTTGTTTCTATCTTACCTCTGTGGTAGTCATCATCATCATCATCATCATCATCATCATCCAAATAGTAATAACAGGCAACCAGAAACTCTTTGTTGAATAAATAGATCTTACAAGTCATACCAAACTTACTCTCCTCACCCTCCACATTTAGTCAGTCACCAAGTCCTACAGACACTGTTATCTGTAGAAACCCATCATTACCAGTGCTGTTGTCTTCATTCTGCATCGTCCTCTCTCCCTGGGTCACTATACTCGTCTTCACTATGGACTTTACTCCAATATTACTTCATAATATTCTGAAATTAAAAATAATTGTATTAAAATGAGACTCTCAATTGGTTTTCCTTAGCTCGAGCTTTCTACTCTTCTAATCCCATCTCCACCACTTCCCCAGGTGTCTAAAATTCAAATAAGAGAGTACTTGTTTCCTACTTAAATTTTTCAGTGATTCTCCATTGTCCACAAATTATAACAAGAGTGAAATTTCTCAGAATGCCTACATGACTCTTAGCCTTGACCCTCACAGCCTATTGTACCGCCACCTCCACTCATCTTCACTCCTTATATATTTTTCTGCTGCCCTTTTCTTCCGAGTACTATTGACAGCTCTCTCCTGACGTTCCCACGCCATCCGGTGCACACACCTGTGATGAGATCCACAAGACTCCATTATACTTATCGATTTAAAATCTGTCTCCATGGCTACACCTAAAACTCCTTGAAGGCTGGGATCAGGCTTCACATAGAACCTACAGGCCGGCAGTGTGTGCTGTGGAAAAATTAAATCTCAAAACTCTTATGGAAAAATTAAATCTCAGAACTCTTAGAGTTGGCGCTCTGTTTCCACCAGCTCAGCAGCTGAGCTGTCGTGTCATTTCCTACAAGGGATACTGGCGTGTAGATCACACATGAATAGACACTTGGAAATTATCCAGTGCTAATTACTTTCATTCTTCTCTTTCTCTATTGCTTCCTCTTCAGTATTTTCCTACAATCCTTCTCTTAAAAAGGGAACTGGATCTTGGGGCATAGAACAACATTCAGATAAGAGGATTTGCCCAGCCTAATCATACTGACAGAGTGTGGCAAGGCGGTTATTTTAATCTGATAGTAACCTGGGGGTCACTTGTGGATTTGAATTACTCACGTTATCTCAAGTGCGAATCATCTTTGGTCATTTGGAGTTTACTATATTTGTTCATATCCTTTTGACTCTTCAAAATTATTCACTTTGTGAAATTACCTTGGGGTGAAATATAGAATCCAAACATTAATAAACAAATACAGTCAAGATGAAAATAGAATAGAGGTAAAATAGTGTGTGTCATGACAAGTTCTTCAGTGAAGATGATATTTAATAATAAAGAGGATGAGCTGCTGATAGAGTTATGATAAAATTGATCAGAAGTAAGTAGAGCTTCTGTGTGCACATGTAATATCTTTTAGCTCACACTTAATGTGAGTTTCTCAGTGGGTTTTCCCAAACAAGATTTTGAATGTGATGAGCAAGAGTGTTCAATTTTAAGGATATTGATCCTTTACTAATCACTGAGTAAATAAAAGTTCTCCAGGAAAAGAGAAGTTGGCAATTATCACTCTCACTTCTATTTCATCATACCATTTTTATGTCATTCCTATTGTTGACAGAATCCTCAATCTTGTATTCTTTCATTCAAAAGATATTTGAGAACCTACTCAAGGAAGGAAAGAAGGAGAGAGGGAGGCAGGAAATGAGGGGGGAATGAGGGAGGGAGGGAGAGAAGGAAGGGAGGGAGGGAGGGAGGGAGGGAGGGAGGGAGGAAGGAAGGAAGGAAGGAAGGAAGGAAGGAAGGAAGGAAAAGGAAAAAAGAGAAAGAAAAATGAATAGTTTCCTTGCCTTCAAGAACCCCAGTCTTGTTGGTAAACCATCTCTAGTCTTCCTTCAGTAGTTAAAATCTGCTTGATTTCTTGCCCCTATATTGTTATAAACTTCTCAGCTAGAAAAACTAACTGCTCTTCTTGAAATTTTGGAATCGTCCTGCCTTTAGTCAGAGAAGATTTAGAAAGACCTACCAGTTGTTCAATGGGAACGCACCCAGTTGAGATGACTGCCAGTTTGACTCAAATCTTACATCTCCCTGGATTCGGGAGCTGGGTCCTAGTCCTATTCACCATGTAAAAATTCCTGCTTTCATGCCTCTGCTCACTAATTCCCACTTCAAGGCTGTGGCTCTGACTTGCCTCTGTGTGGTCCCTCCAAGTGTTGGAGCTTTCTTCTATCCTAGCCCTGACTCGATGCCCGCCAGCTCTGATCACCAGACCTCCCATGGGCTGATTGTGTCTGTTGATTGTCTGTTCTTGTGTTTCCCAGTCCTGGCTTCAGCATAGCCAGGCCACCTTGCTAACGAACCTCCCTTTCCCTAACCATCTGTCTCTAGAACGTTCCAGATCATTCTGTCCTGAGTCTCTCTGGTCTGAGAGTATGTAGTACCAGGCCTTCCTTTAGAGAAGGAGAATGCAAATAGTCCTCCAAAGCCCTCTAGGGAAACGTCGAATCGGGCTGGTTGCTGGAACAACCGACTGCACATCATGGATTATAGAGGGATGGCCGGTTGCCTGCACGGGCAGGAACTTTAGGTGTGGTTCCAGTTTAGTTCTTTGTTTCCCGAGGATCTTTGCCTGCCCTGGGCTCTGCTATTCTGATTCAAGTATTTTGCCGCCACTGTATGTGTGGAAAGGCGACCTGGAGAAAAATGGATGACAGTCAGGCAGCAACCATCTGACAAAGCTGAAGACCACTTGCTTCTCCAAAGCAGCTTGAGTCTCCCTGCCTGGCCTGCCAAGGGAAGGACGTGATTAATGAAGAGGTGTCAGAGAGATAATTCTTCCTAGCCAAGGAGAGTGGGGATTTTTTTTTTAGAATTATTAGAGGTTGAGTGGAAAGAAAGCAAGAAAAAGGAGCTTGGTATAGCTGTAAAGGTGCCAAGAAGAAATAGTGGTGCCACCACCAGCCCAGGTACAGACCTCACTCCACCTGCATAGTCCAGGACCTACCCCTTCCTGTTCTTCCGGTGATGCTGCGAGCTGCCTCCCTTGTTATAAATAGCAGCACAGATGTTGACAGAAAAATGCTCCCTTAATTACCATACAAACTGCTTTACTTGAGTGAACCATTTAAAGCAGCCTCCAAAGGAAGTTCACTCAAGCAATTCCGCAGATTACAGCTAATGAACAATATTTCCTCGCACCTATTTAGTGCTCATTAAAATGTAAAAGCCTTTCATTTTAAACAGACGCACAATAAATAATTCCTCTCTCCCTCTCCGTCTCTGGATAAAAGCAGGGAGGAGAAGGAGCTGAGGGAGCATGGCTGGCCGGGGGTGGGGGCCAGAAGGGAAGTAAGAGCAGAGAGAGGGGAATGGGGAAGGGAGACCCAAGAAATAGCTGAGGGCTCCTTAATATCCCAGGAAGCCACAGCTTGTGACGTAGGCGGATGTCTGTGGAGTCGGCAGACAGATCTTGAACAAGAACGACAGACGAAAGCTACCGCAGGGATGCTGGGAGGCAGAGAGGGGCCGCGGGACAGAGCTGGGAGCAGGCAGCGAGCCCTTCCAAAATAATAAGTTGCTAGTGCTGTCTGTTTCTTTAGACTGTCTCGTGTTTATTTTTTACCTCCATCTATTTTGAGGCCTGAGGTTAGAAGATGACTCTCATAGACCTTGAGAGTCCACTTGTCGCGAGTGGGAAGTGAATCTAGAAAATGTTTTCTGGTTCCCGCAGGGCCTCGTGCCACCACCTGTCCCCTTTCACAGAGCTGCTTATCCCAGAGGTCAGCAGAACCACAGTGACAAAGTACGTTAGTGGCGACGCACATACAGACAGCGGGAAAGCACAAGAGGGCCCTAAGCCACCCCACCGTCAGACGCAGATGAAATGGACAGGACCAGTGTGTCAGGAACTGTCTCAAATGTTGGTCACCTTGCTGGATCATGTGTGTGATGTTACACTGGCTTAATGGTCAACTGATCAAGATATCTCTTCCTTTTCCTTTTTCTTCCTTCCTTCCTTCCTTCCTTCCTTCCTTCCTTCCTTCCTTCCTTCCTTCCTTCCTTCCTTTTCTTCCTCCTCCTCCTCCTCCTCCTCCTCCTCCTCCTCCTCCTCCTCCTCCTCCTCCTCCTTCTCCTTCTCCTTCCCCTTCCCCTTCCCCTTCTCCTTCTCCTTCTCCTTCTCCTCCTTCTCCTTCTCCTTCTCCTTCTCCTTCTTCCTCCTCCTCCTCCTCCTTTTCAAACAGTGGACAAGAGAACTTGATTCTATTAAGGAACTTAATCTTTCCAGCCAAAATCGACAGTACACCTTTCAATATGAAATAATCATTTCAAATAATCATTTCAACATGAAGGAATGACTGAAAACCATTATCTTTTGTTCTAGATGGCACTCATTTATTGCACAAGTACTGAGTGCCAGGTATGATGCCATGTGCAGAGGAGACGTAAATGAATAAAAGGTGTCCCTGTAAGGAACCCACAGACTTTATATACAGAATCATTACGCTGTTGCAGTTATGTGGACGAGCAGTGCCAGAGAAGCTGAGACAGCGGTACAGCCTGACCTGTGTGTTCTTATTTCAGAGTTTGGCAGATACTTGTTGATTCTTGGTATGGTTTTACTCAAAAAAGCAAAATGTTCGTTAGGGGGTGGCAGGGAGACATTGGGGTGATCACTTCCTGTGATGTAAAGGTGGCGCTGGGAAAGAAGAATTAAGTCTGTACTTGGCTTTTAATGAAGGTCATTTGAAAATGGCCTTCACCACCCATTTCATTTGCTTCTTTCATGCCCACAAATTCAGTGTTGTATTCCAAGGGATTAATTAGTTTGTAGTGAAGTTTTATTAGGTAATCTTTCTGTCAATCAAAAATCACCAGTCTCAGGGCAGAATAAAGAGCACCCAGAAATTGTATAAGGATGGGGAATTTACAAAATTATTGTACACAAAAATTGTCACAATCTTAAAATCTGAGAGTTTATAGAGGAGTTAATGTGGATATTATTAAAGTTGACAGGAGTTATTTAGCCCTTTTCAATATTTATGGTTTATTTTCTATTAGGACAAATTCATTTCCAAAGTATGAATCAATTTTTCATATTTTTCTGCACCACTGATTTAAACAGAGTATTTTCACTTTCCTTCTCATTCAGAGGCATAAAAATGTGAAAAACATATTGTAATAAAGTAAAATGCTTGCTTAAAGCTATGTTATACCTTAAATCAAGGTAAGTCAAGAGGATAATATTTCTAGGAATAGAAGATATTTTCCCAGTTGAGAGTACACATTATGCTACTTTAAAAACAGATCTAGAAAGTGAATTTCCTAAATGACAGACATGTGTGTGTATGTGTGTGTATTTCCCTCACATGTATATAGAATTAATTTTAATTGAGTTTAATTTTAAAGACAGACCCAGAAATTGAATTTCCTAAATAACAGACCATTATATTTTTTTCCTCACATGTATATATAATTAAATTAAATAACTTTTACTACGATATTGCTTCCTTGAAAATCCTTGTAATGTGTCATTTGAGAAATTAAAAAAAAAAAAGTAGTGCCCATTACTATTTAATTTCTATGTTTGTATAAGAATTATTATGTCAATATAATATGCACTGTAGATAGTGAACAGAAAATGATAACTATTTGAGGGGGAGCTTTTTTGTTTACATTTTTAGCTATTTTTCACTATCTACTACTCTACCAATTTCATGATTAATAGATTTTTCTCCCAATGTATCAGTACAGCAAAAAAAAAAAAAAAAAAAAAAAAAGTCAAATAGTGAGAACTCAATAAATAATAAATATTGTTATTGTTGTTTAATTTTTACTGACAAAAAGTATCTTTAATGTAAAAGAATTTTAAAAATTAAATTACAAACGGCAATAATGTGTTGCTGATGATATTGGGAACATGAAATTTTTTAATGCTAAAATGTCATATGACGTTTCAGTATCACATGTGTCTTTAACATCAAATGTTTTGCCTCTTTGAGCTAGTCACATTTTGTGACGCTTAGGGAGCAGATTACCTGAAATATTGGGCAGAATATTTTCTCATAAGAAAAGGTCTTAGACTGACCATGGGAAAAGAAAAAAAAAATGATAATCAAAAACACAAAGCAGTCCACTAAACACTCTACCCTGCAGTCCTGATTCTGATGTGTTTAGTCTCTTTTTTTCTGAAGCAATCAAGTGAGCTGTGTTTGGAAAAGGAAAGAAACAATGTACACACATGCACATGTGCACACACACACATGTGCACACACACACACACACACACACACACACACACACACACACACTGTTTAACTGATGAAAATCGATAATCCATATCCAGAATTTTGTTTTTAAATTTTCCAGGTTAAAGACCAATAAATGGTAAATGGCATCATATCAGAATATCTGGGATATAGGCTCAATAACCTATAAATTCCTTCAAATACCTACATTTAGAAAGAAAATATATTTCATTGATTTACAAAGGCCAATCTAAATACAGACATGGTTTGTCTGGGGTATTGTAAACTTAGTCTTAAATGGGCTCCATGTTCATCCTGAAATGAATCTGTGGAGTGCTGAGTGTCACACACCCAGCGGGCTCCAGGGGAAATTTGTTTGAGATCATCCTGAAAGTCAGCCCTACCTGTAATATAGAAGACCTCTGCTCCTCAAAAACAGACAAACAACAACAACAAAAAATTCACCCTACATTCTGTTCAAATGATTTTTTCCCCCTTCCAACAACACCGCTTTAATGTAATATTCCTCATATCTGCTCTTCCTTCTGCTTTGTGGATTTTCAGAAGAGCAGTTTGGAGCCATTTAGAGTTATGATGTTATGCGTGTGGCAGGAAATGACAATCCCACAAGCTATCTTGTTGTGTTGAAAGAAGAAAGAGAAACGAAAATTGAGCAGGCTATCTTGCTTGTCTCATTTGCCAGACCCCATCATAAAAAAGCAAGCGAGTGGTTTAGCTGAGCACCTTCAGAAGGATGTAATACCAGCTTTGGGTCCGCAGACGCACGGGGGAGAGGCTGCTTCACAGGGCCTGTGCTAGATGGATGATACTGATGGCGAGCGAACACACACATCCTGCCTGAATATGAACAGCAGATTTGTCAGTGTGTGACAGGCTGACAGCCCCGCTCCCAGCTGCTTGTCCAGTGTTGTTATATCAGTACCTTGTCTAAGTATTCAGCAAAGAGGCAATCTGCTTCCTCTGTTCGTGGGAGGCAGGATGCCAGTTAAAAAACAAGTTTTGGCTTCAGGCTGCGGTGCCAGAATGCATTGAAAAGATGCAATTTAAACCCTCGTGCGCCCCTCCGGCAACTTGCCGGCCTTGGAAGTTCAGTCCTCCAGATTCGGTTTGTAAAACAAAGACGATAACTCGAAATGAGATCTATGCTGGCAAAACACTGTAATTTAGCCTCCGATAGTGTCTCCGTGGAACTTGGTTATGAAAGAAAAATAGGCTTGACTTCAGCACCATGAGTGAGACTCCAGCAGGAGTTGGCTCAGCATTCTTGCCCTTGCAGTGTGATTTTGGAGGTACTTAGTTAGATGATAGAAATAGATATAAATGTAGACATAGATATGGGTTGGATGCCTGGAAGGATATGTATACTAACCTGTCAAAAACGTGTCAGTGAAATATACCATTGCTCATTAAGCCTCTGAAGCCAATGATGAGGATTAGAAGTTCTCATTTTTATTAGCTGGACTATGTTGATGTGGTTGAAAATCAATAATGAAATATTTAACAATGTAAAAATTGTAAGAATATATTTTTCAGACTTTATTCTAGTTAGTCATTGTAAAGACTTTAATAAATATCTGACTTTTTTTTTTTACTGTAGTCAAATCTATAGAAATAGATTAGAAAAATTAGAGATAAAATTGCTATGGAACTATACACACCATTTGAAAAAGTCAAAGAGAATGAATCAAATACATTGCATTAAAGAGAGAAAAGCAGGAGAAACAATGAATTTCAGAAAAAATTGCTGAATTGCTCTGGATGCTATGGATGAATTGTTCAGAAGTTGGAGCATCACTTAATGCTTGGGGAGGTCTGATTTAGTTCTCACGTGGCAGTCTCTGACAGGAAGGGCCTAGAAAGTGAGAACCCAAAAAGATTTACACCGTGGTCTTTAATGGGTCCTGCAGAGCTGTTAGGCCTGTCAAACCATTAATAAGCAGTATTTAAGAGTCCCTAAGTACACATTTGCACAACAGTCCCCGAGGACTTAGGGAAAGCTATTATAGTTTGTTGGATCAATAATTATCATTTCATCCAAGTCCACTGTGAAATAAAGTACTAGCGATGGGGTCTTTTGGCATCGTTGGCCAGAGTCTCAACGTGGTGGTGGCGGTGTTGGTACGATTTCCTCTAGCATACCTGGATACTCAGGCCCACCATCTGCATCTCTTTGTTCTGCCCTGTGTAAAACTCAGGAGATGCCAACATCTCCTTATCAAACACAATCTTTAATTGACTAAGAAAATGTATGTTTCCCTAAAAAAAAAAAAAAAAAAACCTTGGAAAAGTAGTAACAAACCTATGTTAGAAAGCATTCATCAAATTTTGGGTAGAAGTGCTGTACATATATTTCTTCCTGCTATAACTTAGCCCAAATATCCAGTCATCAATGACCAGTTAGATAAGTTATTATACATCTATGCAAATGAATAGCGGCCTTAAAAAATGATGTAGTAGGAGACACGAGAAAATGTTTTTAATATTCTCAAGTGAAAAATTCAGTTTACAAAACTCTATGTGAATTTTTGATGATTAAAAAAAAATGTGTACGATTATTTAGATGGAAGAGGGAGAGGGAGAAATGGATGCCTCGGAGGACATATATTCTATACGGCAGAAAAAATTGATGTAGAAAGTAGAATGAAGAAATTTTTTGTGTTTTTCTTTGTGCTTTTTTGTATTTCTGAGACTTTTCTCCATGACAATGTGTTGCCTTTTCTGTTCGTGAGAACATGCTTCTAAAATAAAAAGCTATAGACAGTAGAGATGCACACTTAAATGATAGAATTTTGCCACTTAGTTCATTGTTACTCTTTTTAATTTTCTGTTAGATATTTGTGATAGACATAATGTAATGCTGTTAAACACAATAATATGAAACATCACAAATTATAAGTTACAAGCCTAAAATCGTGATGTCATGACAGGTTCTTTTCAGTCCTCCATTTCAGTCCTCCAAGTTTTTATCTTTAAAGCAGTAAACTAATTTAAATTTATTTTAAAAACTAGGATGAGTTTTATTTCCTTTTAAAAAATGTGTTTTAGGTTACAAAAGTTAATGTCTTTGACAAAAAGATGAACAGATCAATAGTTTGTGTCACACCCACCTGACATAAGGGAGGGTACCAGCATCCTTTACCATTTTTCCCATGTTCATTCAAATACGAATATGCATATAAGATCTTTCTTCATAAAACAAAATGAGCTTCTAACATGAATATTATACTGCGCGAGCGCTCAACTTGCTAAATCCACCATGCACAGCCTTCTGTACCCTCTAAGGTAGATGCTTTTATTATTCCAATTTTGCAGCTGAGGAAACTGAGGTAGAGAGAGGTTTGAGTAACTTAACCAAGGCCATACGGCTTATACGTGACCAAGCTGGGATTTAAACCAAGGCGAACATGTTTCCAGAATCCATGCTCTTGACCAGGATACTATAATTATTTTCCCACCTTGGCTTTTCTTTCATGCCATCCTCCTTCCTCCGTGGTCAGTGGTCCTTGTTTGTTTGTTCCTAAGTGAAGACCTCTGTTGGCTTATGTAGGTGGCTGGTCGGGGTCTGCTCAGAGGTGTGGCACGGTCTCCCCTGAGCCCTGTGTCCCTGGGTAGGGTGTGGTGGGAGGCCATTCCCGTGTGTGAGGAGCAGGGAGCAGGTGGGCGGGGCCTGCCCCAGGTAAGGGGGCGTCCGTCTTGGGCGGAGGGCTGCCATCTCGGGCTCCGTTCTGGGAACTTTCATTAGGGCAACTGCTTCTCTTCCTCTCGGTCACAGCAACCTGCTTTTCTGTTTAGGCTGCTAAACAGGTGAGAGGGAGCACCTCGTCCGGTTGTTTGAAATGTGGTTTGTAAGTGACTTGTCCTGCCTGTTAGCCACAGCTCACTCCTGCCCTTGATGTTCGTTGGTTCAGGGCTTAGAGCTTGTCCAGTTCTCCCTGCGAAGATCATGCTTTTCCTGATGACCAAGTTGCACTTTCTTCTGCAAAACTTCTGTCCATTTGATCCCATTCACTTTCAACCCTGGCCCTCAAAGATTTGGGCCCGGTGAGGGTCCCCTTTCCTGTTTTTATTGCACTGTTATGATTTTCATTCTCCTTTTTGTAAACATCTCTTTGCATTCATTTTATTGGGCTCTGAGGCAGATACTGTGCTTGGTCTACCATCTTGCGTTGAAGGCCAGGGACCATGTCTATTCTGCTCATCACTGTGCCTAGCCCTGTTCTTGACCTTAATAAACACTTAGTAAGCACATGCTGAGTTATTAACAGAGTGCTAATTTGTGCATTATAATCTTAGGGCTCCTTATGTTGGCAAGGGAGGATATGAAATGATATGAACATATTTAAAAATATTTGCTTAAAAATATTTGAAAAGGCTCTCTGGACCTGCATTCCCATTGGGCCGTTCCAAAGTTATCTTCACTTCCACATGCCTGAAGTCTTTGTCTTTTTCCTAAACTGATCTTCCTTAAATTGGTATCATTATGTGACCAGTGGCCCAATTTAGAAAACTCGAAGTCTTCTTGAATTTCCACCTCGCTGTGCTTGCTCACTTTTCATGTCACCAAGGCCTATCCATTCATGCTCCTAAATACCTCTTGATTTGATTCTCTATTCTTGATCTAACATTACCTCTAAATTAGTCTAGGCACTCACCGTTTTTAGACTATTCTATAATAATAGCTCTGTGAAAAGGGAGACATTTTCTTATCCACGGCTGTTATCTCTAGTATCTAAATTAGAGACTGGCAAACTGTGGGTGCCGTAAGTATGTATCGAATGAACGCGTAGTCTCCCAAATGTGTCCATTCCCTGCCCCGCTCCATCCATCCTCCAGACCAGAGTGCAATGGTGCATAATTGGTGGGTAGGAATGTGGATAGTAGCCTGGGCTTACATCATACATGTACTACTTGTTTCCATTTCCTGCATCTCCATTTTCCTATCTGTGAAATAGAAATGCTGCAATACTATCTTATGGCATTATTATGAGTTGTCACAGGGATGAATTGTAGAATCCCACATGGAACAATAGAGTATGTGTTTTGTAAATATTACACATTCCACAGTCACGGTCATCATCGTTATGATCACAGCCATTCATCTCTCTGCTTGGAAAACTTCATGGGCTCCCACTCCCCACTATCTACAATTCCCCAGTCTTCTGAGGATGGAACACGTGGTTCTTCCCTGTCTGGCCTCGCTTTACCTCCATTGTCACCCCCTGCAAGGACTCCCCAAATCCCTTCATTCTGCTCTTTCCAAACAACGCATTCTTTCTGAAAATACACCATGCTCTCACAACTCTGTGCTGCTGTCTGAGTGATTACCTTTTCCTTGAATAATTCCTCTTCTCTGTTTGCTGTGTCCCCACTCATTCTTTATGATCCAGCCAAAATGTTACCTCGTATGAAGATAGAGTGGATTTTTCCCTCTCTGTACTTATGTAGTGTTTTGGACAGATCTATCTTATAGTTTGGATCCAATTCTATTACAATCATTTATTTATGTACTTAGTTTCTCTGTTATTATTTGAGATTATCTAAGGCAAGGAATGTAGCTTAGTTTTATATTTCTGTCTCTCTTACTCAGCTCCTGGTATTATGGCTGGCATATGGTAGTAGGTAGGAAATATTTATTGAATGTTAGCATCAAATAAAATAACAGATACAATAACAAAGGTGACAAAAACCAATGAAAGTAATATTTTGAATTGTTTGTCTCTTCTAGAGACAAAATAAAATAATTATTTTTTGTTTATACTACATTTTCTTTTGAGTTGCCATTTTGACTTAGGTTTCTCCTATTTGTATAACCTCAATGTTTTAAAGTTCCAGCCAACTATTAGGGATTAACTCTGCAATACAGTTGTAATTGTTGCACAGTATTTCTAATGTAAGTATTTCTGTCTGGAGAAGGGTTTAACAAATTTAAAAGTTTATTTTAAAATAGCAACTTAACTCTTTCCTGTTTGTATGTTCATGATTCAATGGCCAAGAAGAAAGTCAAGAGCAGTGGGTAAACTATAAAACTCTCTATAAATATAACATAAAATGATATGAAAAGGAAAAGTTATTTTAATTATACAGTATGAGAGAGGATTTCGGTGAAAGATCATGTGCATCATACATCAGTGGTGCACTGGCATCCACGTGCGTGTTTTACTTTAACCAAGAAAAATAAGCATTAGAAACATCACTGTTTTTAACATCCTAGATTTTAAGAAGATATTCTTTAAGCCGATAGGAAGCTTATTTAAGTATATTTAAGCTCTCTTATTTAGAGTTAAGTGGAAGAAAAAAAGGCAAAATTGTCTCTGCAGATGTTGAGAAGAAATTCATTGCAGGCAATCATCATTTAATATCCAGTGCTGACTTTTTGAACAAGTGCTTTCTCTCAATGATAAATCAAATGAGTTGGCACTAGCAATAATCTCTTAGAATATGAATGAGAAAAGCACGGATATTAAAACAATAGAAACATTAACATAAAAAATCAGCCATTATAGCAAAGAACAGCAAAGGAAATTGGGAAACTATTTTGAATTTTTGATGGTTGATGCTCATGTGGTCTACAGCAAGAATTATTGTGTAAAAAATCTAAAATACAGACTGAGTTGTAAATATTTAGCCATTTAGATGTGACATGTAGTGTATGAGTTGTTGGTATTGCTAAAACTAACGTTTGAAATGAAAAGATGAGGAATTTTTCCATTTAAAATATAGACACCCAAAACAACAATTTTCTTAATACTAGGTCTCCCATGCTCTCAACAAATGAGAGTACTTTCTAGATTTCGAACATGGTCTATAGACATTTTCTCGCCTCTATTTACGCTCTGTTCTCTCCATCTGCAACGTCTCCCTCTATCTCTGTGTCTGGGAGGCGTAATTATCTTTAAGGTTCAGCAGAAACACCAACCTGTTATAATCACCTCTGTTACCAGGTGGCTTTAATTTTTGAACATCTACAGCTTCATATAAATTTGGGGGGTGCCTGGCATAAACTCGTCTGTATAGTTACATAGCATTTCCATTTCAGTTTTCAAAATGTTTTTACATGATGTTGTTTTATTGAACCTTCATTATAATCTACTGGAAAAGTGGGAACAGATTAAAAAAAAAAAAAAGAAAAAAAGAAAAAAAAAAAACAAGTCTTCAAAAGCTGCAGGCTGCTCAAGACACCCCAGTGCATGCCCCGGCCAGGGCTATGGCCATGAACTAATGCTTTTTTTAGTACACTGTGCTGTGTCTCAAACACTTTCTCTCACCTTTCCTTATTCGGGAGACTATCACATGAGGGGAGAAAGAAAAGGTCAACTGACTGCTCTCAAAATATTCCAATACTGGCAAGTTTTACGCTCTGATATAGAGCCCCAAACGTTGCCCACGCAGTATTATGAACATACTGAATTCTATCATCGTTTACATCACACATGTATTCGAAACTTGTCATGGTTAAGCAGTAGTCCATACAAATGACTCTAGCCTCATTAAATGGACAGGTTGCTAAATTATTAAGGATCTGGGAATGTCATTAATAGCAAAGCATTTTCTTTGACAAAATTCAGTGAGGAGTCACTTGCCAAGCAGGGTCAGTATGGACGCTCTATACAAAGAACACTGTTCCATCAATATTTTTGTTATATAGAGATTCTTCGATGGCAAGAGGAACCTGAAACAACCTTATACCTATCATGACAGAGTATGTTAGCACAGTGGACTATTATCTGGGGAGCGTCAGCGGGATTTCCGATTTTGAAATTTCTTTCTTTGTCCTGCCTTCCTCTGCTGCAGGCATGCATGATACAAAAATGGCTCTGATCCCCTTCTTTACATTAATTCTTTTTTTTTTAAAACAATATAAGCCTTTGTGTTTCCAGCTTTGCTTTTATTTCTATTCCTATTATTAAAGTGATCTTTTGGCAACCAGCTGCTTTTCAGTGTTTTTGAGGATTTGACGGTTACTTTTTATTTATTTATTTATTTTATTTAAGTGGTGGGGAGTCCAAAGTTCAGCTGTAGCAAGGGGTCCATCAGATAGCATTTTGTGGGTTGACTATGCATGAAGCCGACTCACACCTTGGCTCTGATTTCAGCTTTGTGGGCCTCCTCTTGTCTCTGAGCCCGTGGAAAGCTGCATCCGTAGCACCTCCCAGAGTGGGTGGATAGAGCGGGAGAGACTAAGGCTTTCGGCTAAATTGCCAAATCCTATATTTGTACACCAGCAGGCAATAAGTGAAGAAGCTTAAGCATTGCATTCCTACTGTCTGAAGCCTGCAGACCCTGCAATCAAACACCTAGACCATATTCCAAAACAATTGGATCCGATGACAGCTTATTATGGAAAGAGTCAGTTTCACTAAGGATGCTTGCCAATAACACAAAGTGAAAAACGGGATCTCTTCATAATTTCTACTCGATGAGCCACAATTTTGTAGATGATAGCTCAGCTCTTATTCAGATTTCATAAACCACTTTGTAGACTTATGGGCCATTCATTCACACCGGGACGGAGATGGGGGATCCCCGGCAGGCAGCCAGGAGCATCAAGCAGAGACCAAGGACAGCCCTGTGCGGCTTAAGCTCCTCCTGGAGCCAGCCCGGTGACCTCCCCCCTCCCCCAGCCGCACTGACAGCCTGAAGATTGAGTTAAGCACGAGATCCAAGCAGCAGCCGGAGCTAATGGTTCACCCCTTATTTTGGTGTTAAAGTTGGGATTTGTCATCCTGCCGGATGATTGTAGAGACACCTCTGAGTCAATCCTTTATTTCAAGATCAGGACAATAGATACCAGCAGGCTTGACACCAGGCAAACTTTCATAAAACGCCAGCTGGCCTCGCGAGGAAATTACACTCACTGGAGGGAATGCGACTTCATGTTTTCTTGTCACCTCCGGTGGACAATTTGTTTACAGATTTCTGTGAACTTTCCCTCTTAGTTAAGAAACTCAGCCGGAGGCAGCCCTGTGTGAAACATTTACACTCATTTCTACTGCATTTGCTTGAAAAGTACTTTCCCTTACATAACATTGTATAGACAGCTATTCTGATTTGGGCTTTGTCAAAATTCGAGGCAATTTTGATCATTTCTAATTGTTGCATATAGCCTGTGGGTCTGTAGAATTTCTTTCTTTTCTTTCTTTCTTTCTTTTTTTTTTCACTCATTCGTTTATTCAGTCTGTTAAATTTCAATTATGGGTCAAATTATTTTGTATGGTGTAACCAAAAGTGGATGCATACTTTTTGTGTTGATTAAACATTAATTTTACTCTGTTAATCAGGCCTTAAGATTGGTAGAAAGAAATGAGATTTTGCCTGATTCTAAGTGGGCATGAGTTATCAGGGAATTGTTTAAGCTAGACGAGCAGGAAGCCATAGGCAAAACAATAGAAATGAGAAAAACCAGTATGTACACCTTCAAAAGATGGGAGAGTCACTTGATTAAGGGATAAGCAAGAAGAGATTCCTGAAGATTATCAAGAAAGTATCACTGGAGATCTGTGTGGTCAGTTATCTTGATATCAACCCTTCTGTGACCAATACTTACTGTATTTATAAGGGACTGTAAATGGAATTCTTCACAAGAGGTAACTTTGATTGTGTTTGACAACCCAGGGTTCTAAGTCTGGGTTCAGCATGAAAGAGCACAATTATTGACTGATGTTGTCTGCCAAGGACAGAGAAAGACATCATATACAGCCTTTACATTCCATCATATATATTGGCATTTGATCATATTCAATATAACATTTTAGACGTAGGGTTTTTTTTTTTTCCTCTAACTTAAAAAAGATTAGATGTAAGTAGGGCCGGTATTCACCAATATGTACCATTACACCACTATACTAATTGTTTATAGCTGGCATCCATTCAGATAAGATGGCTATTCACTCTTGTTGGCCAGTGCCTGGGCCGGCCTCATTATAAAAATTTTAAATATCATTCCTGAGTATATGTGGATGTCTCCAAAAAGACTCCAAGTCCCTTGTGGGCAGTGAGTACACTATGAAATTCTTATGAAGTCTCACAGTGACCAGCTCAGTGATAAGCATGCAGTAGATGCCTCATAAATACTTAGCAAGTGGCATTTAATTAGATGCTAGGAAGTAGACACATTCTGCCTGGGCAGAATATGACTGTCACTGGTCTCATTTTGCTCTGCAGTGAGTGTTTACTTAGGCTAATGGCCTGTGAGTACTTTGGTTATTTTCACAGCTACAAAAGTCAGATTAAAGAAGAGACTCAGAAAGGGTTACAGGCCAAACCCTATGCTACTAATCAGCAAAAGAATGGACGGAATGGCCTCGCTCAGTGTGAAGATACATCCAACACCTGGCCTGGCACAACTTGCAGTCAGTGTGGTGGGGAGTGGAGTGAGGTTAGACTCTCGGGTGTATTGGAATATCTCTGCCCGTTGTCCCAGACAAAGCTGGGCTGTATCGTTGCCTTTGGTGGTTTTAGAAAGGGCTTCCATTAATTCAGACTGAGATTTCCTAAGAGCTCCTTCTTTGACTAGGTTAATGCTTTCCATTTAAATAGATACTCTTCTGTTTCCTTGAACTCAAATACCATTTAAATTTTTTTTTTAAACCAACAAAACCATACTTTTCCCATTCTAGAACTAAAGGGTAGTTCTTGAGATAATTTTATTTCATGTGGATGTTTGTATCTTTAAATATTCTTGGGATCATTCAACCCTCTCTGTGGTCATTATTTAGCAAACTACATTATTTAGTGCCTATATTTTTCTTAAAGTCAATCCCTTTAGCCTTTAATCATTTGTCTTGATTTTTTATGAATCTGTTCCAATTCTTCAAGCTGTATATGGCGTTAAGGTCACTACCACGGACCCCAGTTCTTTAAAAAAACAAAACAAAACAAAACACTACTTTCTTCTTCATGGTTCTGAGAAATCACGCATGGGCTCGTGTCCAAGGTGATACTGTGAAGTTGGTGTTGTCCCGCACCAGCGATCAGGAGGCTGACATGTCATGAGACATATACCAGGAGATATTGTCAAGTGCTAGTTACAAGGACCCCATAAAATTTTAATTCCTAGTAATTGAGTCATGGGGTGAGCTGACATGCCTGTGCATTACAATAATAGTTTTAGCAACTAAATAGCGGTAAGTGGTTACAGGGGAAATGAAGTACTTAGAGAAAATAAAAATGTCCAAACTTTTGATATTATACAAATGTTGTTTGCATACACTGATTTGCCTATTAGTTTAAATAAAATTTTATTCACTGTTAATTTAAATCGTTAGTAATTTAACTGGAAGCAATAACATCACGAGTCTTTAAGTATTAAATAATTTGGACTTCCTGCTACTTTAAGAATTAATTTTTTTTCCCAATTAGTTTGTATCATCAAAATTAAGTGTCCTCTAATCTTTCTGACTGAGGACCACCGAGGTGTAGGAATACCTTTCTGTGAAGTTCGGGAGGAAGCCACGTACCGTATCCCCAGCACAGAATGCAGGTCTTCCAGCTCCTAGCCTGGTGCTCCTGCCGTAACTCATTTCCTCTGTACCTGAGATGTAAAAGGAAAGCAAATCATCAGAACTAGAAGGTTGCTCTCCGTTCCGTGCCTTTTTGCCTTGTTGTAAAGTTGCTTCCTTCCTTTAGGGGGGCCCGGGAACTCTGTGTGACAGGCTGGAGGCAGGGGGTGAGCTGGATGGGGGAATGGGGCCGCTGATGATTCTAGGGGAAACCATCTATCTGCACAGGGACAGCTCAGCAACCAACAGCAAAACTCCATAGCATGAGAGTGTGTGATAAGCAAGTAGCTATGAGATGGGGCAGAGAGAGTAAAGGGAGTGGCTTCCAGTCATATTTGATAGATTCGTCCTGCTCTCCTCTACTCTGTGATGCATGAAAATTGTTAAAGAGCTCAGGGAAAAATATCAGATGTTATATAGTCATTAACGTATTTAAAAAATAAAGTAACTAATATTCGGAATTCTTTTCCAATCTTATGAGAATCCCTTGAAGTAATGGGTCTCTTCTATCGATAAGAATTACTGGGCTAGAATTTGATAGAGTTGGGCTCAGTTTAAAAAGAAAAGAAAAAGAAAAATGAGGCCAAGTCATTTAAAATATCCCATTTCCACAAGGTGGAACTTTATTATTAAAACATTATAAGGTGTAATAATTCCTTTAAAAATATAAATTTTTAGATTATCACACAAGAGAAAAATTCAGTTTTTCAAGTTATGGTAGTACTTTTCAGTGTTTTATAATGTATTTAATTATAGCCAACATCCAGCAGAATATTAGAACTATATAGAAAACAGAAAGCTTAAGTTAACTTAAAAAAGGGATATTTATTATAATCTAAAGGAGTGTCTTATGGGACTAAAAATAAGCCTCAGAAAAGAGTTATAACCGTAGTGGAATGCTCAGGGCTCCTGTATCAACCTGTAAGGGCTGTTCCTTTTGCCTACAGTCCACTAACATAAGAGTCTAAAAACTGGACAATTAACTGCATTATGATTTTAATTTGCTTTATCTGAATCTGTGATGGATATTTAATAAATACTGGCTTAAGAACTTCAGCTTTTACTTTTCCCCTCTATTAAGTGTTTAATAATCTGTAAATAGGCACTTGAGAAAATGCTTAACCAAAGGGATCCTGTGTTCTTTTATAACGTGCAGGGTCTTGGTGTGATGTCAATGAGTCACCCTCTGACTTATCAGTGTTTTTCGGTGTTTTATCAGTTTGCCCATAAGATGCTTAGACCCACATAGTAAGTATTCTGCCCGATAATGTAAAAGGGTAGATCCATGGAAAAAGATGTCATATTCTCCTCTAGAAAAGTGTTGCTTCCTCTTTCTTCCCAGTAATAGTCCTCTCTTTTTTATATTTTTGGATGAGAACATCTAGCAACCTTCACCAGGCTCCAGGACAGTAGGAAACCTGGGCGATTTCTCCCATCGTTCTCTGTTCCTCGGTTCCATCCCTGACCTCATTTGCATACTGACTTCCTCTGCTTCCCAGTCCAAAGGCCTCTCCATTCAAGACACCAGTCATACCAAACCAGAATAAAATCTTAGTTCTGACTCCGAATTCCTGGGAATTATCTTAGGGAGAGGGTGGAAGGGAGGTGGTGTTGAGACCAGTTCCCAGAGGATGAGAGCTGGGACCGATGACCCAATAGAGTCCACCATAGAAGACTGGGTTTGATTGGGGGTCGAGGTTTGGGAATTACCTGAGCTGGTTCTTCTAGGACAGTCTTTCCCAGCTGCATACTCATCCTCGGGTGCCTCTTCTAGAGTGTCACTTGAGACCCTCAATTTTTTAAGTACTCCTTGGTGATTCTTAAGCTCTCTGAAGTTTGGTAGGTACTATTCTAGAATATAGTCTCAAAAAGATTCTGTGAGCGACACAATTTCAACCTGAGCATCTGTTGCAAACGGCCTATCTGAGGAATCTGTCCGAGCATTAACGTTAGTCCAGGGCCAAGTGCATTCGCACGGGGTTCTGTGAGATGAGCAGCATATACAAGAGAGTGCCATGGAAGGTTCCGGCGGCCTAGGCGGCTGTGACCAGTGGTTCCTAAATTTCAGACAGCTAGCAAGAAACTGAGTGAGGGAGGTTGAATTCCCTATAGGTTTTGGTTGAGTGGATTTTTAAAAGCCTAACATTTGGCGTCCTAGAAGAACTTTATTCTTAAGCTGTGTCCATCAATAGCTGTGATATTAGGAAGATTGTTTAATATCACTGTCTTTGTTGAAAACTATTAGCAAAGCACTAACAGTGTTAACACTTCTCTCTGACCTTCTCTCCCCAACCAGAAGAGTAAATAAACTTCAGAAACAGGAAAAGAAAAGGCATCCAATTTAAAGCACATTCTATGTGCCTGACACTGTGGTAGGGTGTTTTGTGTGCATTATTACATTTACCCCTCATGACTCAACGACGTAGCTATTATTATTCATGACTTCAACACAGGAGCCTGAAACTTGTGAGACTAGCTCCAGATCATTCAGAAGGCATTCGTTAGTGTTGGACACTGACCAGCCTGGATTCTAACTCTAATGCCTGTGCCATTTATATACTATAATGTAATCCACAGTAGTAGCTATTAGTAATTTTTCTAGTGATACCCTATCATTCTTCAAGGAGCAGCTACAATATCACCTATCCATGACCTTTCCCTGACTTTCCTTAGATTTTTTTTTTCTACACCATTTATTTGATACTTGTGAACATACTTTATAATTTTTTTATATTTTAATATTTCTGAAATTGGGGTGCATCTTACCCTGGGTGGTGGATTATAGTTTGTCAATTTTTTTTTCCTTTTTTAATAGTACAGAAAATTAAGATACATCTTAAAATTGTTAGCATCTTAGATTCAATGAAATATGGTAGATGCTGCTTTGATATTTAATGGTCTGGATGTGTCAAATTAAGACTACATAGAAAGAGTGTAATTATGACATCAATAAATAACTATGACAGGAATAGTTAGTGCTCATGGATTTCCATGTGCTCCTTTACCTTCTGAAGCTCCCCTGTAATCCAGGTGGGCCCATGTGACCAGTTCTGGCCAATGGATTTTGAACAGAAGTGGCACGTGTCACCCCTGGGCCAAGGCAGTTAAGCATTGGTGTGCCTCTTCTCTCTTCCCCTGCCATAGCAAACTTGGGAGCCAATGGGCATTAAATCCTCATTTATTTAACAGATTTACGGTAACATACTCACCTGACAGGTGGACCATGAAGCCTCCTTCTGCTGAATCCTTAGTAAGGAAAGACTCATTATTTTACACACCTGACACTTTAAGTAGCAGTCCTGGGGAGCTGGACCCCTTTTTCATTTTCATCTCTAGGCTTTTCGTTATCTGTATGCTCAGCTAAACTCCACGGGCAACATTCTTTTACAATAATGGGAAGTGGGGAGTGGGGGAAAAACAATTTCAGAAAGAGGAACAAACAAGAAAAAAGCATTTGATTTCTAGTATCCAAACGCTTGGCGAGATTGCAGAAGTGACCAGGAACATACGCTTCAAAACATGGGGCCGTAGGTTTTCCTCTCCACGGTAGGACCCGTGTTTTCTGAGAAGCCTTAGGACGGACTGATCTCCAGAACCAGACAGACAGCTTTCCGGCTTCGCTCAGGGTTCTCATTCTTTTGGGAATGCAATCCTGAACTCTCTTTTTGTCTCGGGAAATCCTGTTGGTGACAATGCCATGCAGTTTTCCTACGTGGGGAACAGTGCAGAGAAAGACTGTTTGCTTTTATGAAATCAGAGTCTCTGAAATTTAATCCTACATCCTATTTGTGGTGGAGCTAGCCATTGAAAATTAAAATGAACCTTTCATCCGTGTGTATCATCAATGGGCATTTATCAGGATTATATGATTTTGCAATCCATCTGAATATGTAACCGGAATTTGTTTTCTTTCCGTTTCACTATGTAATTACCATGCAACAATAACAAAAGTGACATGTTTGAAGAACAGATAAAATGCTGTAAATTGGCCAGTAATGGTGATATTTCCTCATCTTCTGAAAAACCCATTTATTCTCTCTCTCAACAAATCAAGGCACTGTCAGCCCACACTCATCTTCTGGCTCGAGGGGCTCCCCCCATCTCTAGCTGCGAGCGAGTCCTGGAATGCAGATGAGGGTGCCTGACGAAGGCTTTCAGCATGGGCAGCTGGTCCTCGCTTGCCTCAATTTCTAAATCATCCATAATGGGGCCAAGACCTCCCAAGCACTAAAAAGAGAGAGCTGACATGCTGGACAAACTGTTAATTTTTTTCCTGAAGAAGCTGCTATATTGCACATCTGTCACTGCGTACAGACAATTACTCACGGAGCAGGGGGAAGTCTGCTGCTTGTTTCTGGCTGACTTGTTAGGAGACCTGACGAAGAAGCACAATGGCACGGGAGCCAAACCAGGCTGGCTTCCTGGGTGCCGGGCGAGGGTGCCCTCATTTTGGAAGGCTGGCCCGTGACATTAAAATATGGGAAGTAGACTGGGATGTGTGGCGAGGAATTAGAGGCGGTACAGTAAGGGGATAGGCATATATAAAGATGTGGGAGGGTCAAGACCCAAGCCTCACAGAATACGGACCCCTGTACTCATGGCTGAGGACCCAGACACCAGAGCCACGGTATTAGAAGTATTGTAGCTTCGCACTTCAAATTTCACACCTTTAATCTGTAGTCCCAAGTGCTTTACACCCATTTAAAATTTATTTTGTGAATCCCATACCTCAGACATGCAATGTGGGTTATCTACAGTTTCCATAATGAATTACAGCCATCAACAGAGAAGTTTAGAATTACAGATTAGCCAGATGGCCTCCTTAACCCACCCCCTCATCCTCTACCTCTCCCCCTGTAAATTTATTGGCTCATGATAACTACAAAATTCTGGCATTCGAGGAAACTCACCTCAGTAAGGGAAGTAAGAATTTGCTTGCTTTTGGAAAGTATATTTTTAAGTACATAATAAGTTAGTATACTATTTTTCATCCTTTCTGCTTTTATTATAGAATGCTGTTTTCATAAAGAAATGTGTTCATTTCTTTGAAATTTAATAGGAAGGTGAAAACAGGTAGAAAATAGTTTTGGGTGTTCTTTTTGTATAGGATGTATTCATAATACAGTCTTGTCACTCCTATCTTATAGATGAAAAGTCAAATAATATACACAAGTTTAAAATGCTAGTGATTTATTTTGAGAGTTCAAACTAAGAAAAAAAAGAAATCAAAAGAAACACAAAAATAGCCTTCAATTGTTACCTAACTTCATCCTTGAAAGATTAAGGAGTAAACACAGGACATTCTGATAGATAACGCCATGGGAGCGAGGTCTGTGAATCTGAGGGTGATTTAAACTGTCTGACAATTCAAAGACAGAAGACAACTCTAATGTACAGATAAAAGGAAAGTGACAATAGTAGATCATACTCCTGGCAGTTAATGGCACTGACTCTCTAAGACAAATCTGGACCTACTTAAAATGTCAGGTGTGCAAAGTAATGAGTCTTTGCTTAGTAGGAACTCAGCATAAGGAGCCTTCATGGTCCATTTGTCAGTTGAGTATATGTTACTGCAAGCCTGTTAAATAAAATGAGTATTTAATACCTATTGGATTAAAAAAAAAAAAAAACTCACACTCTAACAAGTCTACTTAATTTCTGAGAGAAAAGGTAAAATTTGAGATGCTTCTTACAGCAAACAAAACTCAACACTTTCATGAGTATTACAAAATATTAAAAATATCCCAGCATGTGCATGAAAGTTAGGCTGTGATATTTCAAGTGGCCAGAGAGAAAACATACTTTAGAATCATAGAGTCTCTGAATGGGAAGATACCTTAAGCCAATTTCAGAGAAAATAAAAACAGGGAAATTTGGTAGAACAGGTCACAATCAACTGTGAATAAATGTGAGCCAAATTTGTTTAGCAATTCTTTTCTCTAAAATTTTTTGACATAAATTTTAACAATAAATTTAACTGCACTGTTAAATGTTAATTGTCAGCAGGTAGCAATTAAAAATTTTTTTAAAGGACTTTCAACTTTATTTTTATTACTTCAAGGTACGAGGAAAACATATAAAGCACAGACAATGGCTGCTCATAAATAACATTCTTAAGCGTTATGTTTATTCTTTCATTCTTTGTGGTACTATTAATATAGCTTTCTACCGAAAGAAAAAAAATCTAAAAAAAAAAATCCAAAATATTCCTTGCTAAACGACTTCATTTTATAATAACAATTTAGATTTATTTTTTAGAAAGGCAAAGTACAGGAGGAAATTGTTTTAAAAAGCACGTCAATAGTAACTTTTTTCTTTTTTGAAATATCTGCTCAGAATGAAAATATACTGGAGAAGCAATTGCCAGTTTGATGAATTACAAGAATATCAATGCACAATGTTAAAATAGGCATATTAACAAAATACAGTACTTGGCAGCCATGTATATGTTGCATGCTTCTGTGCCCTGTAAACACTCCTCTTTGTGTATACATTATGTTTATCTTCAACCCTACTGTCTTATCTCCCACTTGATATTCACGGTATGAGTTATAAAATCTATGTGCAAATGTCGAAGCCAATTAATTCGTAATTTTTAGTTAGCAATGGGTTTTCTTTTAAAGGCGGTACCATATAATTTAACAACAAAAGCAACACATTTGAGGGGAACATAGTCTTTAAAATTGTATTTGGGGAGGAAGAAAGAAGGAAGGAGGGAAGGAAGCAAAGAAGGAAGGAGGGAAGAATGGAAGGGGGAGGAAGGAAATCACCCCAGAACACAGCGTGGTCAATATCAAGTAGAACAAGTATATAAAGACAAAAACGTCAAATTGCTCGTTTCGAGAGGTGTATGCACTCCTGGTGAACGTGTGGAGTGTGGGGAAGTTTGCGTGTTGCTACTTCTCTGCCTTGACTAGTGATTCATGTGTACTGTACAGTTAGACACTTGTAGAGAATAAGACATATTTTAAGTCCCCTGATCTAGATTCCAAGATTAAGAACTTTCTTCTATTAGCTGAAAATATAAAGATGAATTATTATGGGGGGAGGTGTAGAGAACCACGCCCAGTGAGCATCTTAGAAGCCTTGCTTCAGATGAGCACTCGTCCAGCAGAACGATGAAAAGTTTTCATGAACACTGCAGTCTCTCAGTCAGGGGGCCCCCGTGCCAGGCGGCCGGCTATGTTCCGCTCTTTCTCACAGTGAGGGTTAGAGAGTGAAGCGAAAAAGAGCAGCCAAGTCCTCAGGAGTTTGGCATCGGCCTCACAAGAACCTCGTTGTAGGTTATCAGCGGCTCCAAATTTGGCTTTTCAAAATTCTGGGACTTTAATAAAATGATGTTGAATGTCAACTGCAGTTGAAAAATCAAAGAAAGGCGGGGAAATGTGAAGGGGAACAAGAGGTTCAAATTTCCAGCTATAACACAAATAAGTCACGGGCGGGTGGTGCTCGGCACAGGGAACACGGCCGGTATTGTGACAGTGCTGTGCAGTGTCCGATGGTGGCCGGGCTTGTCAAGCCGGTCACTTCTTTAGGGATGTAAATGTTGGATAACTATAGTTTACACCTGAAACTAATACAACATTGTGCGTCAGCTACTTGTTAATAAATTTTAAAAAAAAATCTAGGATTTTAGAAGATCTTCAAGTTTTCAGGAAAGACTGGAATTTAAAAGATCTTTTGAACGGACACGAGAGCACTACAATCGACCTTAAAGAAGTTTTAAACCAGCATATATCAGTCTCCCCCAGCTTTTTCCCTTACATCGTGAGAATGAGCGTATTTACCAGAAAGCATTTTTTTTTTTAAATGGCACATTTCTAAGTAACAAACTGATAGAAAATAATTGTACAGCAGGGTTACCTTACCCAAGAAGAACATGGAGCAGCTCAGTATTCAAAAGAGCAGCTCAGCTGGTGGTCCACGGTCTCTCTAACCAGCCTGGCCTCTCAGCACAGTAATGTGAAGAAAGGAGGCAACTCTTAGAAGAAGCGGATGCCTCTGCACAGCATCAAGGCTGTCGAAGTAGCAGGCTGCCTTTCCTCTCCCTCGCTAGCAGTGTTTTCTTTAGAGGACCAGCCGGGGAAGGTCTGTGACATGCACAAACCTCCTCTCCCCGCTTTAAAAGCTCTTGGGGGTTTTACAAATCTTCAAAAACCTATTACGGTGCAGCACGGAGGAAATTCCGCCTGATCCGCTTGTCCGAGCCCGCAGACTGGACACCCCCACGAGTGAACGGCGGTGTGAGCGTGGACTCGGGATGATGTGTCCGTGTGGGTTCACTGGCTGTAACCCAGGCACCTCCCCGGTGGGGGACGTTGACAGTGGCGGGGGGGTAGGGGGCAGTCCATGTGTGGGGGCAGGGGGTCGAGGAGAAATCTCTGTATCTTTGCCTTGCTTTTGAAGCGAACATAAAACTGCGCTAAAAAGAAAAGCAAAGTCTTAAAAAAAAAACAAAACACATTATAAAGGTGATTCACACGTGTTATGTTGGCCTTCACTCAACCAATAAGGGCCATTACAAATGGAATATGATTATGAGCCCTTAATAATGAAGGCGATAACAAGTCAGCGACTTTTCATCACTGAGATTACGAAGCAGGTGGTTCAGAAATAACAAAGTAGGCACGCGATAAAAACGACCTGCTCCGCTCGGTTTTAAGGTACCTGCTTCGATGCTAGAATGGGCAAATCGGGACCTTCCGTTTTTGTCCGCCTTGCACCTGGGTCACCTGAAATCTGAATTCTTGGGAGAGCTACTTAAACCCTCAAATAAATTGACTCGATATTCTAACTTACACCAATGGTTAAAATTTAAAATCAGTTTACTACAGTCGAGTTGATCTAAAAACAAAAATCAGCCTTTGGGAAGAGAGAGAGAGGTAGAAGTTAGATCTAGATGAATAGAATTTACAGTTTGGTCCTGATGAATTTAGAAAATTACATTATTCTTCCAGTAATTATTTTATGTTCTAAATGAGGTAAAATGTATAAAATAGGCACTAAAGTAATGTATCACTCTGGTGATAACAATGACGAGGTTTATTTGTGTCAAAATGCCAGAGGGAAGCAGTGATTAGGGTTTGTCAGCAGCGGGCTCTGTACCCTATTGTCCAAGGATGGAAGGTTGATGGGTATCACCCCACTGGAGAATCCTCGTTAAAAAAAACAAAACAAACAAAAAAACAAACAAAAAAACAAACAAACAAAAAAAACAGAAAAGCCCAAATGAGCAATGTGAAGTTGGCCAGACTTTCGATCAAAGACTTGCTTAGGGCTTCACTGATGCCACGATGGGCCTTTCGGTTGCCACACGGGGGGATGACACAAAACGCAGTTCTTCCCGGCGTACCCTAATTCAGAAGCCGGTGGGCGTGCTCGCGTGTGCCTGGGGGCTGCACACGCACAGCCCGATGAATCAAGCTGAAGCCTTCGACATTATTGACGTACGCGGTCAAAATAAATAAGAGAAACGAGCTGTTTTTTGCATCTAGATACAGCGGAAAATCGCTGAGAAAATTTTGAAAGGTGAAGGTTTGTACTTGAGCACCATGAACTGTGGCGACATCCCCTCTCTACCACTGCAGCAAGGCCGAATGCAGTTAGCAGGCTAGAGAGACAAGCTTGAGGCGACGCAGACTTCGGCTTCGAAAAGAGAAGCGATGCTGTGATTTTTCAGAACGACGAGATACAGAGAGTGCATGAAAACTATTATAGGACCTTTCTTCTCTGCTTTTCTTCCTAGGCGGATTTTCCTGGAGCGGGGGAGGTGGCGGCAGGGCTGCTTTTCGGCAGAGGGTATCCAAGTCCTAATCCTTTTGGCCGCTGCATGGCCTGAATGGGCTCAGAGATCCCCTTGCCATCGCGTCCAAGGCCTGAGCCAGGCGTCCAGCCCATGTTCTGGAGCATTCGGTTTCCGATGTTGTTTTCTAGGATGGGCTGGGCATTTTCTCCTACAAGCCCTGAAATTACAAAACGACCAAAGACATTAGTTAGAACACAGGCTCAGAGACCATGCTCTTTTGACGTTTTTCTTTCAAAAAGGCACCTGGGGGGGGGGTTGTTTATTCATATTTGCGTAAGGAGCTTGCGGCAGGACAGGAGTCAAGGGGGGAAAGACCTCGCTTAGAGTTTCAGCTCTACCACTTAGTAGCTGATGAAGTTATTTAATCTCCTGGGCTTATGTTTTTGCATCTGAAAAACAGGTGTAAAAGAACATATGCTGCCTACCTCATGGGGAAGTTGTAAGGATCAGATGAGATCACGTACGGAAAGAAAGTTCTCAGTAAATGACAAAGCACTTTACAAAGGCAGTTCTTTTCTTTACCATATCTGCCTCATGGATAATTCTGAGAATCACCCACGTACACTATAATATTTCATTGATCCAGGACCTTGCTATTCAAAACCGAAACTACCAAAGTGAACAAAAAGCCCGATCGATGGCTTCCTTAATTCCTCAGACTGGTTGACTTTGCTATAATGTTCTTCTCATTATTTATTATTCAGTCTGTAACATGTGCACCCTTTAATTCTCTTCCTTCTCCTTTTCCCATTTCTATGTTTTAATGACTGGAGCAGGACAAAAGGAGGGAAAGACAGAAAAGAAGATTAAAGTTATTTATAGCACTATATACAAACAATCTTTCTTTACCTCCTTCCCTCTCCTCATTCCTTACCTTCATTCCTTATTTTGAAAAAGAGATTGGCTAGTGCTTATCATGATTAATTAAGAAATAACTGTCATGTCCCCGTTTTCCTTAGCAAAGACTGAGAGAAGCCTCTATTTTAAGCATTTTGTACTTCATGACATTTTCAAAGACTGATTTTTTAATTTAAACTCTCTTGTGGGCTCTTATAGAAAAAGTAGAGCATATATACTGTGTATGTGATTCCAGGGGGAAATGTAGAAGTACTAAATATCTAACAATTCTCTTCCTTACCATATTAGCCTTACATGCACTCATATCATCTAACGTCAAAAGATTAAGAAACCAACAAAGGTGGTAAAAGTCAAGGAGTCACGAGACCCTGAGCTCTCGCCTTCAATGGCGGGCATGGCCTTGGCTCATCTGTCTCGGCTCGGTAGAGACTGGCTCTGGGCTCGGTCCATTTCTGCTCATTCTCCAGCAACAGCTATTAGATTACGGTGTACGAAAAGGGAGTATGGCCAATCTGGAGGTGAGCAGACATAAGCAATCCGAACTCCCAATTCCCAGAGCACTCTCCTTGCAGAAGGAAGAAGTAATTACCAGGCAGTATTAAAGGTTGTACAGGAAAAGAAGGGTGTGGGTATCTTAAAACAACCTTTGTTTTAGTGAGAATACATTCAGCCTGATCTATACCAAGGCTTCTTCCCAAGAAGTCTGTTGTGGATCTCTAAGGTCGCAAACATACAGAGATGTAGTGTGTGCCCACCACTCCCTCCCTAGGAGCATAAATATGCCTCGCTTTTCAGAGAGGTGCAGGATACCTGTGGTATACCAGGTAGTCCTCAGGCCTGTGTCCTGGGTCCAGCCTACTTCTGCTCTGAAATGTAGGCTGTGTCTTCCTAGATAGTTTGAGTGCTGCAATGGGCAGCTGTTGGCAAAAATCACTCACTACTCTCGAAGGCTTGCTAGTTAGATGTCTCTTTGGCACCAACTCATATCCCCACTCCACCCGATCTCTATCATCATCATCATCATCATCATCATCGTCGTCATCATCAATTTCTCCTCCCTGAGAAATTGATGGGTCAGGGTTATGACTGCATGAAAGGTTGGGACTCTCTGTCCTATTCCTTCTCTAAGGCTGTGTTTCAGATGGTGATACAAGGCACAGAAGGACCCTCAAGCACTAAGAACAATGAGAAAATATTACCTGTGGGATCACAGAGGATATAGCATTCTATTTCTCGACCTGGGTGGTGGTTACTTAAAGTTTATTACTGTTTTTTAAACTGTGCGTTTCCATTTGCTCTCTGGCATATGCATTTCACGGGAAAAAATAAAATAATAAAACAATTGTCAGGGTTGAACCAATAATATATCTTTTCTGGAAATTTGCACCTGGACTTTTGGAGTATAGCAAGTGTGCTGTTTCTCACGATTCCGACTTATAGACGAAGAAAACTGCACAGTGCTAGGGGTGGGTTTTAATAACTGACACTTATTTACCATGGAGTCATCATCAGCTGATTTTCAAAGCTCTTTATTGAACACTGTGGCAGCCACAGTCTTGAGTGTGCTCAGTGCATCATAGGGAGTATGAAGGAGGCTGCCACAATGACGGGTGGGTCTTGGACTTGTCACACTGGCTCTTAGCTCACTGAAGGTACCATTAACGTGTGATGGACAAAAGCCTTCAACTGCAAACAGCTTGAATGGAAACAACAAATATCAAAAAAAAAATTCTTGACTTATATTATTAAGTGCTTGACAAGGTCAAAATGTTTAAGAAATAAAAATGCAAAAAATAAACCTCTTAGTTATAAAAAAATAATAATAAATAAGAGCCTCATGTCAAAACACTCCCTTAACATAATTAACCAAAAAAAAAAACCATTAAAATTTTATTTTGAAATTATCATTATGGTGGTGACCAGGACAGACTCCAAGGTTTCTAATTTTTTACAGCTGTTGTCAGGAATGTTAGGTGAAGCAGTGCACTAGCATTCTGTCCCATTTGCCTGATTTTTTACTGACTGCCATGATTTACATTAATTCCATCTATAAGCTAAAATGCTGCTTTAGGCCACGCATCTGTTTCATCATATTTTTGATACAAGGACTCGCAAAAGTTCAGACTTAAAAAATGTTTAATAGTTAAGAAAAAAAATATAAGGCCAATTTAAAACTTCCTTGAAAAAAAAAAATGCTAAGTTGTGGTAAGTTTTCCATTCTAAACTGAACAACAAATGATAACTCACTCACTACCATCATTTTAAATTGTTGACATTTTAGGCATGGTGGCCCAGGAGCGGCCACCCTACTTCCTCCTCTGCTTGTGTTTCTGTAGAGGTGGAAAAGAATTCATTCTCTCTCTCTTTATTAAATGCTGGTTTCATTTCTCTTCTTCATAAAAATAAAGTTATATCTTTGAAGAGAAACAAACAAACAAAAAAACAAAAAAAAAAAGGGAGGAGGAACATTAAATTTCTCAAACACTAAATCTTTCCACATAGAAACACATTCCTGAAAAAGCAAAACAAAAAAGCAATGGCTTTTTATACAACCTTAAAAAAAAAAAAAAAAGAAAAAAAAAGAAAGAAAACGACAGCTACTGCATTTTTCATGAAAAGTGATTCTAGAGTGAGATCAACTGTTGGTCGGTCGCTCATCCTTTTTTTCTTTATGAGATTAAGACACAGGGGGGGATAGCTCGGTCTCAGCGCAGCGTACTACAATCACAATTTCCTTTTCTTCTGCTCCTGGCCGTGCTAAATCCTTTAAGTCTGTTCCTAGAAGGCTCTCCTCCTGCTCGGGCAGTTTCAGCCCCGCGAAGCCTGCTAACCCTTCCGCACGCTCCTGCTCTCAGCCCCCTTGATGCTGGATCTCTTATACCTATTACAGCTGAGTTGGTCCTTTCCCCTCACATCTTCCTGAGTATTGCGGATAGTAATTCACTTGCGTAATTGGCTCAAGAGATGAAAATCTTGTATCAGCCTCTCTTAGCTGCTAATCTATCCAGCTGACTGCAAGCCTAATTGGCAGCTTGTTTAGTAATTTGGCTCCTAAAGTGTTGTATTGATGTTGGATAAACAGCCAATGGAAGGGGAGGTGACACACGCCGCTTCCCACATAACAGCTAGGGCACTCCGATTCAGCCCCTACCCTGCACTCAGGAGGCGTTCAGTGGTTCATGCTCACTTTCTTCCAGCATCTTTCCCCCATTACTAGCCAGCCGAGAGACAGGGCGACTGTTATTAGTGATGTTATCAGAATGGCAAGTTATAATATTGTCCTCTGTTCTCGCTAATTCAGGAAAACATGGGTTTTTGATGACTGTTAAAGAAATAGTAGTAAGCACGGTCTGAGATGTGAGAAAGGGGTAGGTGTTAATGACTTTTTGTCAAATGTTTTAATCATTCCATTTCTTCACAGAGGAAAGCCTCACTAATTCAGCTCGTTCTATATTTTATCTGCAATATCGCAGACATTTTCATGTAAATTTTGTTAAATAAAATCGGTTCGGATAGTTAGTTGCTTAAAAATACAAGGCACGTTGTTTCCATAGAATGAAAATTTAATGTAAAACTAGCTTTTCCTCTCTCTCTTTTTTTTTTTCTTTCCTTAACTGATGAACAAGATGTACAGAATGAGAGACGTGGTCTGTGTTGACGTGTTTGGGAAAGGAGTGTTTTTATTTAACAGGTGATTTAGTTATATAGAAATATATTTCTTATGGAATGATTATGTATCAACGAACAGGGTTTTCAGAAAACTAAAAAAAAAAAAAATCTCAGAATAGAATTGCGTTGCTTCTGCAGGCATACAGGGATGTTTATTTGCTATAATCTAGTCAGGACATTTATGGTCTGCCTACTGAGTATCTGGCACATGGTTTCTTTGGTAGGCATGTGACAATCCCTACCTCCATTCCTTGTAACTACTCTGCCAGGCAGCAGTTATGATGGGCCTCAGGAAGATGAAGAAACTTTTTCATAATAAACCAATCTGAAATTTCTACTTGCTTCTTTATCACATCTGTCTTTTCCTTTGCCAGTTATTCCCTTTGGTTTTATGAGATCATCTTCCGTCGTTTTTCATTTGTGGTAATTCTTGAGGCTTGGGGTTGTATACCTCTGGAGTAGCTGGGCATCTGCTTCAAAGACCGGCTTTTATGTTAATATTTTTGACTTGGTGGCATTTTAAACTAGAAACTCCTGTGAGGGTAGGCTCTTGGGTACAAATCTTCAGTGTTCCATTTGGAGCCCGGGTAGCAATGAGATCCTTTCCTTTCCTGTGCCTGTGGGTGAGTTTTGTTTCTAGTCTGCCCTTTTCAGAGGATGGAGCTTTCCAGAGGTTCTGGCTTCAGGCGGCCAGCTGCCGGGTATGGCTCCCTTCCCGCTGGGGCACTGACCAACGTGCCTCACTGTTTCTGCAACCAACAAACCTGACACGGCACGGGGGTGGCTTGTACCAAATGGCAATGGAGAGCCGTTTAAAAATCTACCAAAACACACAACTGAAAGGTGGTTTGGTGGTCCATGTACCAAGATGTGGAATGTTATATAATTATTAGGCTTTTGATATATGTTCAGACATAGGTTGGTTTCCAAATTAATAACAATTCCTCTTCAAAAGTCTGCCTGCATTAAAATCTTGGAAGAGATAAGATAATCTATAGTAGTTATATAGATCCAGTGATAAGAGAAAAATATAATTATCGGTAAGATAAATTTGGACAACTGAAGACAAATAGCACCTTGAAAGGGAGCTGGGTTAGATCAAACATTTCCTGATTATGTTCAGTATTAACTTTTCATTAAAAGTGCACTTTTTAAAAATCTTCACCCATTACTATAATTTACAACCTGCCTTTATTGTCTTGAATATTGATAAAGATTATTTTATTATTGAAGTATCACTAGAATGCAGAGGAAAAGGTTGAAAAATCACAAAAGCTGTAATGCAACCTTTTGCCAAGAACTTGGATGTCCATGAAAACAGTTAAACAGTTACCTTGCAGCAATATCTATACTAAGATATTAAACTTCAATAGGTATCTCTTTGTATATTTAAAATGTGCAGAAAAATGGTTGACTCCTATGATGTTTTCCTCATAATATTATTTCAATAGAAAGCAAAATGGTAACATAACAGCAAATACTAATTGTAGAGAACAATGAATATAGTAATATATAGTGGACAAAACATTTTTTTAAAGTGTGGTAGTCACAATATTTCAATAAACATATTTAAATCTTTTTAGTATCAAATCCTCGGTAAGCTATGACTTCTACCAAAAACACAGACCATAACCAACACCGCTGAATGCCTTTTAAAAATGTGTTAATAATATTCCTTCTATTTTGTTCATTGCTTTTCTTCACCTTTACAGATGACATTTTTCAAACTATAAAATGCATTCTGCTGGCAAACCTTGCTTCAACAGTTCTCAATTTTATAATAGTAAATCTACATCCTTTGCTATTGAGACATCCACTATCTTTTGGTATGTGACTTTGAATGAGGCAGAGAACAAGCCATACATTTAAAAAAATCAATATCTAACCTTATCAATATTCATTTTACTTTGTCAATACCAAATACAAAGGTGAAAGAGCAGTAAATAAGCTAAAGCACTGAAATAAATTTGGTGTTCCTGTCACAATTAATAAATGTTCAACCAATAACACTGCTGGCTAGTCCACGGCCTTACAAAGCAACTGAAATTACGCTTCAGTGCTATTGCTAAAACGGTGTGTAAAATTTTCAATACCCTAGCAGGTAAAGATGATTAAAATTGGGGTTATTAATGTCATAGAGGACTTTAAGTCTTTTTAAAAAATATTATGTATACAACATATAAACTTTATCTTTAGGATCTTAAATTGTTGTATAACCCCAGTTTGGGATTATAAAGTATTTAATTATAATTTTATGACAACTTTTTGGTAAATCTTTTCTAAACCTGCTGTAATATTTCACATATAAACCAGAGGGGCTCATCAAACAATATAACTCTCATTCCTTATTTTAAATGAGAGTCATCTTCACCTGAATTTTTCCAGTTTGGATCAAATGCTGAATAAATATAGAAAGAACAGTGAAAATATATCTCAATTCAAAGTTTTCTGGGGGAGGTCCACAAGGCCTTATAAAATGGCAAAAAAAAAAAAAAATTCTACATTCTAGCTCAACTTTGCAAGCTTACAAATATACTGATATTTTTTATGTGACTTGCTATATTCTAGAATTTGAAAATTATAATTTCCAGAGATAAGATGATCTAGGATTCATAACCTCATTATCAATGTGTATTTATGCAAACACATTTCTCACTTGAATTCGAATAATAATTTTCACCTTAGAGTATTAGAAGATATTCTTTTTAAAACGGAAGACTTTTAAATAACCTCATTCTCCTCCTCTTTGAGAGAAACAGTTATGCATAGATTTTAAAAATATACCAAAAATGAGTATCATAATTCTCCTACTCCACTACTTTTTGAATAATTATAAAAATGCATTAAATTTCTATGAATTTTACTTTTTAAGTAAAAAATTTAAGTAATGTAATCAAAATCCTGAATCTTAAGAGAATCAGTACTTTTGAGATATAACACCTGGAATATGCTGGTGTGGGCTTAGGAATATTTTAGGCTAAAGTTTAATGTTTATACCCATACTCCATATAAGTTATTTCCGCTGATGCTGTTGAGGTGTAACGTCAAAATCCCTTTGTGGAAATCATTGTGTTATCATCCTCAACCATTCTGTATTCTCCTTCTCACTTCACATATGTTCAGTGTTATTCCGATATTCTCTCTTCCTTCTGCTGGCACTAAGGTGCTTCAGTCACATTCCTGAGATTGTTCTTATACTATTTCTGCCACTAATGTTTGCAGAGAATTCAGGAGACCATTCAATTCGAATGGGGATATTAAAGAATGCTGCACCTGCCTTATGAAAATTTCAAAGAACTTACGTATGTGTTTGATCGAAAAGTGGCTACATGTTCCTGAATAAAGAGATATATTAGACATATTCTAAAGAATATTCTGTATCTCTCCAGAGCAATAGAGAAATCTTTTAGGAAACTTATATAATAGTGAGTTCAAGTAAACATATGCAATGACAGGGTCTTTACACATATATTCTTACAAAGAAGCCATAAGTATGTTGTCATGGAAAGAACAGGAGCCATGTGGATATAGGCTTGAAACCTCCCTTTGCCACTTAATAATTATGTCTTCTTAGGTAGCTAAGAAGGTCCTAACACTTCTCTGAATTTTAATTTTATAGTGTAAAGTGATGATAATAACACCTAGCTGATAAGGTTGTTCCAAAGATAAAATAAAATATTAAAGTTAAATATTAAATATTAAAATTTCTGGCACATAGTAAGTACCCAACAAGTAGGAAAGTATTATCCTACACAAACACAAACACATTCTACACACAATGAAAATTCAATACAGTTAGAAGATAGATATAACCACATGCATAATTTCATAATGTAGCCCTTCATATAGATGGAAAAACAGCTCTATCAGTGCTTCGATTTTAAATTATTCTTCAAATTTTTAGGCCGAACTACAGGATAGGTCCCCTGAATAGAGAATTTAAGTTTCACATCTTTTATTTCCTTTGAAATCATCATGTCAGGATGTGCGTGTGTATGTATATTCCCCCCTTTCACTACTTACTCTTGTGTTGACGTGAATCTTATTTTCTTATTCTATAATTAATTATGTAAAAAAAAACAACTTTTCCTCCAAAGGTTTCCCAAATTAAGAGGAAGTTTATAAATCTGAATGTAAGGATCCCAGGCAAGATTCCCAGGCTATAATTCTTTGTAACTGACCAAGGACCTACACTGAAAACATTTGCCCATGATCAGTTTGCTGTCTCACACACACATTATGGTCAACTGTTATTGATTCCCATGTGGGTATCTATGAGTGAATGCCCAGGTGGCTTCTTCCTGTCACTGGCTTTTATCTCTGCCCCCCTTACCACTGCTCTTGCATGAGATTTTGCAGTGTGCACTAATCTTATTCAGCCCCTTCACAACCAAGCTTGGGTCTTTGCCCTGCTCGGCTTCCTGTCCTGTCTGGTATAGACTTCTCTCGGTCAGCACTGGTGGTTTACTCTATTCCACACTCATCAGAATGACATGTTCTCAGAATGACATGGTTTTTAAGGTGGAAATGCTGAGAGATTTTTTAAAATTATTATTATTCTAATGTTAACATGGTCTAAATCAGGAAAGATGACTGTAAGTCTGCTGGCAGAGCTGGGGCAAGAAACGAGCCTGCCGCATCCCTGGCCAGCTCCATCACTCACAACGCAGGGCTTGTGTTCTGAGGCTGATCCTAGACTTTATGCATTTATTACTATTAATCTCTTCTGGGGTTATTTGCCTTTGCATCTATTTATGCCTTATTTTCCAAACAAGTCTGTGAGTTTCTTGAGGCCAAAGATACAGCCTTTGAAGTTTCTGTATCCTTTAAAGTCTTGTGTTGGGGCAGGTATGTAGCAAATATTTTATTGACCGGCTGCCTGAGAAATCTTCAGAAGGATCATGCAATACCTCTTGACACCAAATGCAAACGATTTAAGTTGCCCGTAACTGTGCCTTTTCTTCAGAACAAGTGATTAAGAATTATCCATATTTCATTCTTGATGGTTTACAAACTTTATATCTGTGCTCCGCCCTGAGCCCCTTTTCTTTTACCTGCTGCAGGAGTAGGTCCAGGCAAAGGTGCAGCTTTCCTCCTTCGTTTGACGTCTCCCGTACATAAGGATCCTAAATGCATGCTTGTTTGCCTACAAGTAATTATCAAAAAAAAAAAAAAAAAAAAAAAACTATTAACAAAGGAGGGAAAAAGTGACACATAAATACACAGCTTGTATAATCTGAACCTAAATCAAAACATTCTCAACAAAGATGGAGCAGCATAGTAAAACCACCAATCTTGTTTATATCGAAACATAATTACGTTTGTTGACAAGCGTTCAGCAGCTAAATGCGCCATCATAAATTGTTACTGGAATGAATAATATAAAAGGAATGCTTTTTAATTTTCAAAACTGGCAATCTTTCTGGCTCAACATAAAATCAAGCACTGTTGCTTCTGACAGGAAAATAGCTAAGATTAATTATCTGAAGGGATCACAATATTGTTGCTAGGTTATCAATTGGTTACTAATGCTTTACTGTCAGAACAACATTTATTACAGGAAAAGTATGATCAATTTCTTTTAGGATATTATGCGGCAGTGAATTCTCCTAAAACCTTTTAGATGGATAGAAGGAAATAGCGATGTTCTCCCTTATAATTCATATGATTAGAATTCTTCAGTTAAGTATTAATCAGTTAGGTGAGGAAACATAATTGGAATATGTTAATGCTGGTATGCTACTAAATGTGCTAACATGATACTGGATTATATTTGTAAAGACACGATATATAAAAACTGAGAAGAAGACCTGCTATTCTTGGACCTAGTTAGAATTAAATTATTTTCTCTCATCATGGACTCCTAAATTAAAGAGTTTTGGAAAAATCAGAAATGGCCCATTGGATACCAAGACACACTAA
>CM053516.1:3305828-3325096 GCA_028627145.1 Eidolon dupreanum | reverse complement strand
CCTATCAGAAATTAGTCCTAACAGAAACAAAAGTCTTAGAACTAATACTGCAGGACAGATCTGAGTTCTAATCCCCGCTGGGCCCACAGCTAACAAGTGACTTGATTTTAGTCACAGATCTACCATTTACAACTGTGCAACCTTAGGCAAAGCACTTAAGCTCAGTAAGTCCCAATCTTCATCTGTAGAATGGGGATAATACTATCTACCTGTATGGCTGCTCTGTCAAACAAGACAAACCATGTCGGATGCTCAGCACTATGACCAGAACGTTAGGAAGTGCTGAAAAATGGTTCCAATGCTACAACTGTGATTATAATGAATGAGCCTGGCTGTCGGTGGGTATTGTGTCTGACCAGTATCAATGACTTTTAATGAAATGACTACTTGGAACTATTGAGTGACATCGTTTAGAATCAATTATCAGCAACATTTGGCCATCTTTGAAAAGGAACGGACCTTAATTAGATCAGCAGGCATGTGGTTGGCTCACTCGGTCTTTTAGGAATATCTTAACTAAGTAAGTATATATTAAATTTATCTTAAATACCTACTTCTGCCCATCCCCACTGCTGCCATCGTCATTCAGACCATCACCTTCTCTCACCTGTAACAGCCTCCAGCCTTGCTCCTAGCTAGTCCGTTTTCCACACTGCAGCCAGTAACTCTAAAATTAGACCTGATTACATTGTTCCCTTCAGATAAACCCCACAATCTTGTGCAAGGTTTTTGTGGCCCTTCATAATTGGATTACATTTCTAAACTTATAATGCATTACATTTCCTCCTACCCCTAACCCAACCTCCTTCTAAGTTATACATCCTGGCTATGTCAAACTTTTAAGTTTGGGGCGTGAATCACGTTCTCGCTCCCCCTTGGCCTTTAACTTCAGTTATTCAATCTGCCAGCACAGCCAAGGTCCAGCACACTGTCCGGGATTTTTTTTTTGTTTTTTTATTGCTCAATAAAGATTTGTTGAATGAATGAACAAATGAGATTAAAAAAAACAGGAGTGAGATCTAGTGTCTGATATGTGGCTGAAGACATATCTCATTATTACTACTTATAAAAAACAGCAACGATTTATCTAAAGTCCATTAATCTGAAAGTGTTTCAACTTAGAAACACTTCGTACCATGAAAACGAAATTGTTTCTGAAAATGATGAATTACTTTGGCATTTCTAAGTCTAGTGCCTTTAAAAAAAAAACCACATATACAAACCAACATTTGTGACACAGATAGCTGGAGGTGACATGTGCAACCTCTACCTCCACCTTAAATTAATGCTACTAGTTAACTAGCATTCCTAATTTTAAGATAAAAGCCTGATATTTGAACACGATTTATTCCTGAGGTTTGTGTTAAAAACAGAGCAAAAAACTCAATATTCCCAATGCAAGGTTCTGAAATAAAAGAATTCTATAGTTTTAAAAAATGTAACTGTAATGACCAAAATAAATATTCGGCCATGCCTATGGCATCTGGCTCGTTCTCGGAGAGGCCACCACCTGGATGAACTTAAATGTGTTAGCACCTTCTCCGAATACTGACTTCATAGCTCCTTCCATTAGATTCATGTAGGGATTTCTTTTCCTCCTCAAATTTATAGTTTTGATGGGCTTTGTACATAAAAAGAGCCAAATATTGGAATTATTTAATACAATCTACTTCTATTAAGAAACCATCACAAAACGATCTCACTTTGTCAATAAAATTACAAATGTGGGTGTCACTTTGCAAATTTACCATAACACTCAGGTTAAAAAAATACAGACTCAGATGAATTTAGCAAGTTAATAGGGGACCTACATCTTTCAAGGGGCAGATATGAAAAAGGTAATCCAGAGGGTTACTAAAATAGAAGACGTATATTTGTATTTGAAAGATTCCCAACATGTTTCTGTTGTGCCCCCAAGAACAAAAACGAAGAGGGAGATCGGTCGTAAATGCACAATGAAGAGAAACACGGCTCCTTGAGCCCTGCTCTAATAAGCAAGGGCACAGAGCTCACTCGGTTTTGAGAAACTTTTCATTCGTCTCATGGATAGTTTTCCTGTTTCCTTGAATGCCTATCCGTGTCACAAGCGAGGTCATCACTTTTCAGGGTTCTGACCCAACAATGTCAACTCTGATCAAAAACTTCTGAATATGGTGCGAAGTGCTTCTTACCTTCCCACTTTCAGATTTCTGGACTTAGGCCACACGAAGATACAATTCCCTTATTAGTGACCTGCAGATGCACATTAAAAAATGACTCATGTGAGAATCACATTAACGTCCATAAACAGAAAACCTAGTACAATGCGCGGCTTACCAAAGGGGCGTGATATTGCTGAATCGAACCAGGAAGCGAAGTGCTCCCTGGGTCTAATGGTTCTCACGCTTATGGAGAGGGAGCTAAGAGTCCCTGTGGCTACTCACGATACGCTTACCCTTAAGGCTATTCAGAGTGTCCGGTCCCTAACGTGAGTGGGAGAGGCAGGGAGCAGAATTCCTGCTCCACCATGGTGCTGCCCTTACTGCCCAATATTCAGGAGGCAGACAAGCTCAGGAGTGTTTGTTTTGACAGCCACCTCTCAGGTAACTCCTCGGAGGTCTACACAACAATTTCAGGTCTCTTCACACTCAGTATCCTCGACCTTGAAAAGGAGAACTAAGTAATATCTAAACTATGATCTCCGACTCATTAAGATCCATGGCAACTCAGTCAAAATGTCAGACCACAAGATGTTCATGGAGGAAAAGCCTCAGAATTGAAAAAGCCACCCCCACCCCCCCAAAAGAGAGAGAGAGAGAGAGAGAGAGAGAGAGAGAGAGAGAGAGAGAGAGATGCTTCATACAGCTGGCTCTCCCACCAACTTCCATTTCTGAACCGACTGCTATTTCTCTCTCAGAGGGCCCTCTCTCTGGTTTTCTCAAACATCTATCAACATATTATAATTCTTCTTTCCTGCCTCAGAATGTAACCACTTCAGGGGAAAAGCTATGTTGTTTTGGCAGGTATCTCTTTTTTGTAAAAGTAGAGAGTACCCAACAGATAATGGCTGGTGGAAAATAGTGATTTACTAAGTGTGTAATAAAGAAACGCTAAGTACACGTGGTGTAAACAGAAGCGGAATTTAACACAAAAGAAGAGCAAGAAAGAGGAATCAGAGATGGGGAGAGGGGTGAGGGTGGAGTTTCAAAAGAAGCGGGGTTGACGTTTCTACCATTTCTTTACATTTATTAGTGGGTATGGGGAAAATAACAGGTGATCATACACGCGAACGGTCATTTGACAGCACGTTGAAGGATTTTACGCTTCTTCATGGTCTCGCATTTTGTCACTTGCATCTAGGTTTAGCCGATAGTTTGTTCTAGTGAGGCCTAAGTTGAACCACGACAATTTTATTCCTCAAAATCTGAGTACTCTGTGATTTGAACACATACATGTACAGTTGAGTCTCGTTATTCGTTGATTCCATTTTTGTGAACTCATCTATTTGCTAAAACTTATTTGTAACAAAAAAAATCACTACTTCTGGCACTAGTGAACTCACAGGTGTGCAGAGTGGTGAAACCTGAGTCTCTTGCAGTGCACGTCCCCAGGTGAGGTCAGACAAGGAGAGACTGTGTCTTCTCCTTTGAGCTCTCCTACTGTGAAGCAGAGTCTTTTCACAGTCTACCTAGTGCTACATTTTTTTTTTTTTTTTGTATCTTTGGGCTCGTAAGGATGATTATTACATTTCTTAAAATGGTCCCCATGCCTTGTGCTGAAGAAATTTCTAGCATTCCTAAGTGCAAGAGAGCTGTGATGGGCCTTCCGGAGAAAACACGTGTATTCGATAAGCTCTCTTCAGGCAGAAGGTACTGTGCTGCTGGTCACGAGCGTTCAAAGTTAAGGTCTCCATGATACGGAATAAATGAGGTGTCTCGAAACAGAAATGCGCATCAAACAGCATCATGCGTTGCTAGGTTAGCGACAAAGTTGTGACCGTAGGCTCTCAGGAAGCTGACTTTTCTGTATTTGCTATTTTAGTGTTTGTCCCAACTTTACAGAAAATGCCTACTGCAAATAACAAGAACTGACTGTATTTATTAAGTAATAATGTATGTAGTTGAGATAAAAATCTGAACTGGTGTATCAGAGTTCAAGCAATAGGCTGCTTCATAAATTGATCAAAAAGATTTTAAAAATTAAAAGAAAAGAAACTGGTTAACTTTCCTATCTATATGTTATCAGTTACTAGTTAATTTTTAACTGCAGAAATAAAGGCCGGCTAGAAGCAATAAGTTATACTGTAATCTAAAATAGTAATTTATAACATCATTTTAGAGTTCCTAGAATTTTAAAAGGTAGAAAATGAGCTTTAAAAAACAGTATTTTGGGATAAAGTATATCTTGACGCAGCTTTCTTCTAGACACAGGATCTTACATTGTCCATAGACTTGAACCGTTTGGAAAGCAGAGTGTCTAATTTTTATATTCTGAATAATAAGATGAACACATCATAGATGCAGCCTCGTTAATTCCCAAATCTTTAGAAACGGTGTTATATATTCTATTATTATGGGAGAAATATTTTCAAAGGGAAAATCGCTTTTGTGAAAAAAGGCAAGTTTACAAAAAAAATCATTAAAACTGAATTCCCAAGATATTTTTCTTCATTTGGGCTCATATGCGTGAGGAAATACAAGGTCTAGTTTGTAATGAAGTACTTGGCACCTTGTGTGAGTAAGAGGAACGACAGTGTGTGCAGCCCAGCTTATGAATCAAACACCACCAACGAAGCAACGCTTCCGATTACGGCCACCACGCCCAAGCCTCTCTTTACCTGTCTCTCTACCTGCCTACCTGCCTCTAAGAAGAAACGACTCCTGGGGATTTGGGGTCTATCATTCCATGTATTTAAAGGTATTCCCTACATATGATATTTTTGACCCATTTAAATAACTTTTATAATCAATGATTAAAAAAAAAAAGTGTAGGAAGGTTGCACATCCTAAAGTATATATGCTTTAAAAGTGATAAAAAAATAAATAAATAAATAAAGCCCTAAATTACCTTACTATGATGCAGAGAGAGAACTAGTACATTCAAGGACAAAGAAAGTAAACTACTTTATATGTAAACTTTTTGTGTAAAGTTAACTAAAACGCATGCCAAGTTCTTCCTAAGTCAACTAATCATTGTACTGCCGTGTATACTAATAAGAGATTAAAAAAAAAAAAAAAACTCATCTAGAAATACAACAAACTTGTAAGAAACTCTTGCCACCTTCTAAACTTCAAAGATGAAAAATATCCTCTTGCCACCCTGAACAAGGCCGATCCCGTCTGATCTCAGAAGCTAAGCAGGGTCGGGCCTGGTTAGTACTTAGATGGGAGACCACCTAGGAAGACCGGGTGCTGTAGGCATAAAAAAATAAGGGATTGTAAGCTGACAAGGTCCTTGCAATCTGTGAGGTCAACCAAGGGTTGCCTCACCTAAAAATCAATCAATCAATCAATCCTCTTGCCGGCTAATCTCATGCTTACTACAAACCGACGGCAGGAAGAGATGACGCTTACTGAGCATCATTCGCTTGGTCGGTGGCATAAGTACTATTCACTCCCTTTTTAAAGAAATGGGGATTTCCATCCCTTCCCCTAAAGCTGATCTAGCACGCTGAAGCGAGAGAGTTAAATATCAGAAAGGGACGGAGGGATGTCCTGTGGGTTAGGACGCCGCTTACCTGGCCGTGCTCTGCCCGGGCCCCAGCGCTGAACCAGTGGCTGCGGAAAGAAGAGAAGGGAGTTAGCGCGACGGTGATGGGAAGCTCACGCCTCACCCGTCCGCACGGGCTGTGGGGACGTGCTCGTCGCCAGCCACAGGGCCTTACACGTGCTTGATTTTAGTGGCTATTTCATGTAATTCCAGACTTACACCAATTCTGACAGAAATGTGAGAGTGCTCATAGCCTAGTAATTTTCAATTTAATAAGCAAACTCAGTTAGAATTAAATTTCCATTTAATTATGTTAACATAAACTGCTGGGACTATTCATTTGGCGAATCAATTCTGGTTATAAAATCTACAAACGCTATCACTTACCACAACTTAATTATAGCATCATTACAACAAATTATGACCTTTTGATTGTGGGAGTTTTAAAAAAAACGTTAAGAATACAAGAATATTACACGCTCTGGCTATGCCCCAGAACATGAATTCTGGAGCATCAGCTGAAGATGCCTTCAACCCAATTCTTCCACAGTTTAAAAAAAAAAAAAGCCCACATAAACAAAAGGTTTAAAATCAGTAGCATCTTGTCTCATCTTTTCTGACCCGTACGCTCTGTCCAGAGAAACCACTGCCACTTCTTCTGACCTTTTCTTTTGGTATTTAATGATGTATTTCAAAAGAATGCGATTATACTGATGATTTGTGACTGATTTTAGACTGACTCCCTACGACTGTAAACTTAGCCCCTTTGAAACTCCCGACCCCTTATTTCCAGTTGTAACACCGTTTTTGATTAATCAGTTGTGAATGCAGATATAACTGTGTGAACACTTCATGGTGCTGAATTTTTCATTTCTCAAGATGAGAGTTTTCTTGTTTTTCTTCCTTGGCTATTTTTTTCAGTGTACCCACTGGCCTTCTTTATGAGAGCTGTGGAATCCTTATGCCTGTTAATTTTCAAATATTAAGAGTCTCTGACAATATATCCATCCCTTACTCACCCCCTCCCCCAAACCTTCTGTCCACTTGGTCTCATCCAGGCTGCTCTTCTCCAGATGTGCTCTGGGGCTTCCCTTTGCCTTCCCTGGGCCTTCATGTCATCGCTCTCCTTTGCTGTACCTCTGTTTCCTGTATCCCACAGCTTCTTGGTTCATTTCAGCCTTTTCCCGAAGCACTCACTTGAACAGTGTCTTGAGAGGGCTGGAGAAGTACATTGTTGAGTTGACCTTTTCTCCCCTTTATTTGTCTGCTTGCTTCTTCACATGCTTACTTTTCAGTTTACCAATCCAATGCTTCTTCCTGTTCTCTTAAAAAGCTGATCTGTATTTTCCCCTTCTGGATGCTTTTAGCAGTTTCTAATTCACTAGTCGTGAGCCCTTGTCATCACTGGGATGGGTGAGACCTTTCAATCCAGAGATCTGGCTCTTTTGATACAAGAGAATTTGTTCATTTGTTTTCTTTTTTTCCCTCTCTCATCACTGTCTCCCCCCCCCCCCCCCGCTGGAAGTATGTACTGCAAACAAGAAAGAAGTTTTACACAGGAGTTTAAAAAGAATGATCTGGAAGGGGAAATAATGTGGGGGAGAACAATGGTGGCCTCTGTGCCCTTGGTTGACCTCTGGGCAGCCTGTCTCGCTCCCCCTGGCAGATTCAGATGCTTCCCATTCTAAACTTCCAATGACTTTGCTCCTTTACAGCAGCTATATTCATATCTCGTAGCTGTTTATCCTGATGGAGAATCGGAGGTCCCTGAGAAAGGCATCGTGATTCTAGCCGAAGTAACGGAATAGTAACAGTAGTTGCAGGAAATGTAGCAGCAGCAGTAGGAGAAGGAGCAGGACAAACACCACCACCTCCCAATAAACGTCAGAGGTGCGGGGTCCTGTGCCGGGGGGTCACACAGAGATGACCTCATTTAAACCTCATGACAGCCTCATGTGGCTTCTGAGCTCGGTGCTCCCTCTAGGACACAGGCGTGGCTCGGGCATTTCTAGGAACAAAGCCTGACCTATATAAAATAAAACTCGCCGCACCTCCCTTATAGTGTTGAGAGGCTTCAACCAGACTAAGAAAGAATCTGGCGCATAGCAGTTGCTTAAAATCCAACTTCCCTGCATAGCACTCATGATATATCGTAATATGTGAACTTTTCGTCCGTGATCGTTAATTCCTAAGGGTCAGTAAAGACACCAGTGCTCCTGGGTAATGTTTCTAGGTCCCCAACAGGTGTGGCACGTTATCAAGTATGTAAAAGATGCTTAGAACACTGGTTTCTTCACTTGGCTTTTGGCTGAGTGAGACTAGCGTCTGACTTTAGAAAAATCAGATTATCTGTAAAACGAAGAAGTGATACTACTATGACTGCTTCTAGGAGGCAATAAAAGCCTTGAAAAGTGCTGATGAAAACTCTGAAAAATAAAGTATACTACCCAAATAAAGCAGCAGCAGCAGCATCCTGAAATGTTTTATACTTATTTCAATAATCTTTCTGTATTTTACACAAGTATTTTGTAAAAACGTCATACATAAGAGAGGCCTGTTTTTATCCTTACTCTATAACTAAAAATTAAGACATATGTAAGCTAAATGACTTACCCAAGGGAATCGGTAAATCAGAGGAGGAATTGATCCAGTATATCTTATTTATCTCAACCTAAAGTTAAAGCCACTTTCACAATAAAGCAATAGATGCTAAATTTCAAAGTGCAGAAGTATTCCCAATGAACATAACCTTTAATCCAGGCAAAGCTTGCTGTAAGCAAACTCGATATTTATACAAAAGATAAAATAAGGGGTGAATATTTACTTTTTAAAGGAATTCATCATAGGATTACAGGTAGTTACCTATGTGCATTTAAAATAAATTTTGATTTGCTGTTTATTATAAGAAACCTAAAGAACAAGAGAAAGTCTCTAACCATGGCAAATTCATAGTCAATCGAGAGTTATGAAACATGTATATAATAATTATGTTTTAGAGAATAATGTGATAAATATTATAATCGAGTAGAAATAAAAGCCTAATGGGACAACATAGAAGATAGAGAGAATTGCTGGTGGGAATTTGGGGCAAAACACCAAGGATTCCTTAAAAGAAGCTTGTGGCAGATACTGTTGTTGCTTCTTCATAGCCTTGGAACTGCCTACTTCCAGACCTCTGGTTATGTCAGTAAACTAAACCGCTATTTGTTTAAACCATTATTTGTAGGATTTTCCAATGCTTTTTTCTGAAAGCATTTCAGAAAAAATGGTCTTCAACAATCTTTGAGGATATACTGTCTGAAATAGTTAAGAAAACAGCCTCACACATTTTGTGCAGACACCTAATTTTTTTCACGATCAATTTAAATATTTACAAAGGATTAGTTTTCTACCAATCACATATATTGCTTTTAAAATAAAACCATAAAACATGCTTTCAGATAAATATGTTGGAATCCAAATATCACTATAATTTAATATTTAAAAAAAAGATAAACCCTTCTTTAAAAGTTGACAATTTTACAGGATTTATTTTTCTCTTTTCTCTAGTTCACTGCCTCACAGAAGTTCATCCTAATGTAATATATTTTTATGTTCAAAAGCCTTTTATTAATAACCCTATTATAGTCTTCTGCATGTGTGCTTGTATATATCTATCTATACATATACATATATATATATATATACTTTTCTTAAATTTCTGAGTATAAAACTAGAGCAAAAATCATTTGGAAAAGTTTATCAGTCAATGCTGATAAAAACTATTAGTTGATAAGATCTGAAACAGTTATCATTAGTATTCAACTAATTAAGCCAGTAATAAATATAACATATTTTGATAACTCTAAACATAAAAATAAAATTTAATTAGAATGACATCATTAAAATAACCGTTCCCCCCCAAATAGTTTGTGTATCCACTGATATTACTGTTAGTATCAATTCTATTCATATTTTTTACTTTTATTGATTTGAATGCTCAGAAACCTGGTTCACACAAATTAGTCAATGGCAACGAAAGGAGTTTGGTTCGAGCGGTCGCTTGCTTATGAACTCTTTCGGAGTGATTCCGTGACTTGCACCTAGTACATTCTGATAAGTTGGTGGTTTGTAATCGGTCTCGAAGAGCAAATAGGATTTTCCCATATGAGGGCAGGAGGGATGCATGAGCGAGGTCCCAGGCTTAGACTCAGGGAACGGAGGCCAACTCAATAGCTGGACCTTGGGTGTTAAGAGGGACTGACAATGGCTAGGGTGGAAAGGTAGCCAGAGCCAGATGATGGAGGGTGTTCGATGACATACTTAGGAGGTCTCCCCACGGGCAAGAGGCAATACTGGAGGCTGTCGGGAGGGAAAGGGAAGGAGCAGAACGGGGCTTGGGTATTAGGTACTGAAATAGAACAGACAGAAAAACTCAAGAGGGTCCTAATGCGGAAGATAACAGAGCTTTAATTGAAGACCTGGAGGAGGAAGTGAAAAGGTTGGGGTCGGCGTGGGATCCTGAAGAAACTGGACCGGCAGCACGCAGCCTGTGAGGTCAGAAAATGGCTTCATTTTAATCCCCAGTGTCGAGAGAATGGAAATCAAACCTCCTGGGATAACCGGGAAGCTCTAAAAACAGCGACGGCTGAGTTCCGCCCCCAGAGATTCTGATTAAATGGGTTGGGAACCTCTGTGGAGGTCGGTGTGGCAGGGATGTCAGGAGAGTACAATGAGGGTCACACCTGCTAACGTGAGAAGCCATCCTTCGCTGACGTTCTCCAAGCCGTCCCATTTTAAATTTACACTTTCGTGTCTTCATTCACTCAGTAACAGTTTGCTATGTATCAGCAACTGTGGCCTGGGCGTACAGCAGTGATGAAGAGAGACAGTATGTGTCTGCCCTCACAGCTTTTGCAGTCGTTACCAAAAAATCTACTCACTAGAGATTTTGTTTTATATCAGACTAGAAAAGATGAAAACGTACGAGCCTTTTGGTTGTCATTCTGAGATAATATAGGCTTTCCTCTGCTTTTTTATTTTTCCCTTTCTGTTTAAGGGGCAATAGAGATGCCTTCTTATAGGACAATAAAAAAGAATATAATATCGTAGTCTATTAAAATGAATATGAATATATAAAATGGCACCATTTAAATAGCATTTTATGTTATACAAATTATATTTACATTATATTAATAATCTACATAACATAAGCCATATCTGAAAAAAGTTTGTTTCATATTTGCTAAGGATAGGTTCTAAAAAATAGGATCCAGTGGATCCTAATACGATTGCTTGCCAGAAAAAAATTCACTCAATTAATTAATTCACATCTTTCCACACTTTATGGCTTTTCTCAAGTTCAACCAACTTCACAGGAGACGTACGGTGTTGAGCCAAAATATATAATGTATTTAAGCTCTTGTAACAAAGATGCATTTAGAAGTAGAATTAGCTCCTAGAAATTTACCCAGTAATTCACCAAAGTCAAAGCTCAATTACTTAGCTTTTGGAATTATGTAGTAAATGAATCTCTCCCTCTTGTTGCTAAATGGAAATAAATTCTGGTCCTGTCACAGCTTGCAATGGACAGGAGCAGAGAGTAGAGAAGTGACTGAGAAAAAGTCACTTACTGTTCATTTTAGTACTTTAGAAAGAGTTGGGGGAGGAAGCGCATAAGGATGAAGTAGAAGAACTTCAGGCAACTTAATGTAATGAAAACTTAAATGTCATAACACAATACGTGAATTTCAATAATGCATGAATTTCAAATTCTATCACAAATAAAATAATGATTGTATTAAAAAAAAAAAAAAAAAAACTTCATTTAAATTTCTGCCATGGGATTCACTGACATGGTTCTTGCACAACTGTCATTGGTATATGATAATTACTCTCTCCTAAGATGAGTACGAATGAAACCACCCTTACTAGCAATAGCTACCAGTTTCCCCAAAGAAAGACGCAGAATGCCCCAGACAAGGTTACACGAAGTTAGTGCATCCCGTACTCACTCGTGGTGGTGAGAATCGGGGGAAAAGCGAACCATCCTCTTGTGACTGACGGCACCAGGAGTGGCCCCCTGAAAAGACAGTGAAAACAAAAAGTGTTACAGGTGCACCTCTGAAGAGACAGCGAATTAACAGGGGCGTCTGCATTCAAAGACATTCGCTGTAAAATGAAGATTATGGATTCTCAAAATCTAACCACGACTGCGCAGACCCGAAGCATAATATAATTCCTAGTCAGAATGCTGTATTTTTGGTCTCTTGTAGTTCCTCTGCTAGAATTTTAAGACAATTTTTAAAAAGTAACTTTATGCTAGAAAAGAAATCTTCCTTAAGAACTAGACCACCAAGTCTTACTTCCAAATACTGTTCAACTGTGCATCTATTTAATCACAGGCAAAAACAAAACAAAACCAAAAAAAAAAAAAAAAAAAGATTAGTGCTGAGCAAAGGATATTTCCAAGGATCAATGTATTTGTAGTTAATTCCTAAATATAAATAGCATGCATGATAATGCTCACATTTTAACGCAGACAAAAACTTTAGTCAAGGAAGTAGTCGCTAGTCCTTTTTCATAGTTTTCCCATTAGGAATTAAATGTGTATTTACAGAGAACAAAACGTAATTTCACCTACAAGAACAATACTTTAGTCCTCTATTTCTGAGTAAAATTAAAAATCTGATAAAGAATTAAAAGTTCAATTTTTTTTCATAATCTGACCCACTCCCATTTAAAATAAATTCACAACTTTCCAAATCTCACAGAGGGCTCTCGAAGGGAACATAAAGAGCATCACACTCGACCGTCACAATCAACAGGACATAAATTTACAACAAAAGGCCTTGTTATGCTCCGTCACCGTATAAGTAAAATCTCTGTATAATGATAGGGTGCCACTTAGAGAACAGAATCGAAAAAGGCGCGATGCGGCAGAAGAATGCGTAGGGGGAAGAAACCTAACATTTCAAAAATGAATTTCTAACGAGGATGCCAGCGTATCCTCTGAAATTCCGAGAAATGCAAATGCTGCAGATATGCACAGATGATGACACTGACAATCGCATGGCTTGAGCTCCGCAGGTACACAGGGCTCGACTCCAGGACTACATCCTGCACTCGTCCCCAAACGAGGTTTCCATGCTAGTCCGGTGGGTATCGCTGGAACACAGTAATCCATTTTCTACACCGTGGCGACGAGAAAAGCCTACTGTGCCTTGCTGTGCCTATGTCACGCTTCGTTAGGGGTTCACGATCACATTACCGCGTGGTGGGCCTGACACTTTTATTCGGTTTACAGTGTGTTCTGCGTACAGGCAACTTATTTCCTTTGCTAGGGCTGCAGACAACCTTTTCCACACTGTATTAATCTTGTTTACTGACTTTATCTTGGTGCAAATATCAGAAAACTGAACTTTTTATCTCAAAGAAAGAATAAACAACGTGTTGACAGAAGCAGAAGCTATTTTCAGGGCTAAAATTGCTTGTTTACCTGAAGCTATACGTATGGAAAAATGTTTAAAGTCTTGCTCTGACTTGAAATGCATAATCTGAAATTTAATAAATGAAGAAATTTCACATACCCCCGTGTGATAAATTGCCTGATGAAAACAATGCAACCGAATACAATAAAACAGAATTCATAACTAATTTATACCACAATACAAATGTAAGCTTTCAATCCAGTCAGAAATAATCATGCTATCTATTTCTCAGAAATCATATATATAAAAACAATAAGCTAATTCGATTGCTGCAAATAACTCAGAAGAGATTTACAGTTGCAAATGTAGATATTTAAATGACTTTACATTTTTACCTAGTACGTGGACCTTTTTTAAAAAAATAGAGGCAAATATCTTTTACTGTTATTTCATGTCAATTTCTGCAAACAGGCATAACTTAGAATTTTTTAGACGAAATGAAGCAACCCTGAGATCCATGCATGCATGATGATCTTCTTAGGGTCAAAGAAAGCCACTGGTCTGATTCGGGAGTAAAATATTCTTACAAAGGGAGGGAACCTTGTGCTACTTCTAGGGACTAGACACCCTCACTGAGAGTCTGAGAACAAGATGGGAACAGAATTCAGACTGTGGAAAGCAGCACTGTCACGGCGTCCAGCGTTTCTGACACACTGAAATGTGTTTAGTGACTGATTATTAGTAGATACTTCCAAGTGTTAGGAAATGTCAAGAAACATTATTACACGATTCTTTCTAAAATTTTTGAACATCAGATCAAAGTGTTAATTTCTAGTAAATAATCAAGCATGGTGATTATTTTACTCTCCAAAAAAAAAAAAAATGTGCCTTCCAGTTATTCCAGAAATGTCTTAGAAAGAAACCACAAATAAAAACCCTATCTCTTTAAATATCCAATGAAACATGTGCATGGTAAAGTTTGTTTTTTAGAAAACATAGATTTTATTCCACAAGATTAGGTAGGGAACAGGTAGTCTGTTCTTCATAAGAAACAGTATCTCCACAATCCAATCACGCTATCTGTTAAAACACTGGAGACAATCATTTATATAATTAGCCAATATTTACTGATAATAATCTCAGACATCACACCATATGTCCTGAATTCTTATGATTCATTTGTTAAGTATTACTCTATCAATTGTGACTGCAGTGCTCAATAAAGTAGGTATATTTCTTTTCATTACCTATGTTTATTACACAAAATTATTAAATTAAAAAAAAATAAACTCAAGAGTAGAAAGGAATGGAGGGTCTCTAGATAACATAACATTTAGGTCAACCTCTGGCCTTTTTAGATGGTGAAATAAACTATAATGCTAAAAGTCAACGTGGGCCTTAGTTTTTGCTATTGTTACTTATAATTAGGTTATCAACCTCTGAAAATAGGAATGGTAGCAGTGATAGATAAAAATTTAAGTAAAAGCTGTATAAGTACCACTATCAAAATTCATCAAGTCCATAAGTAACAATATATGGGAAATTTAGCTAAATGATATCAATGACAAAATATCTCTTTTCCCAATTTTATTAGATATATTAAAAGTAATTTCTTATTCTTTCTATCACTGATTTATTAACACTGATTTCAGGATTTTCCTCGAAAGATAAACACAACAATTGGTTTTATACTTCATTTTCATTCTGTTATTGCCAAGCCCACCGCATCTCACCCCATTCTTCTACAATTAGATAGTTGAATAAATTATGTCCCAAATCAGGTAAAGATATAGAAAACACAATGGTCTTACAGGATTAGAAAAGAGGTTGTTCAATAAGGATGATACTCTACTCATATTCTCAACGATTAAGATTCTTTCTGTAAATTAACAAAATGTCATGTCTCCACGTAACTGCGAGAAGCCATCATCCTTTCTTCCCTCCCTCTAGTGTAGCCACTCCCCTTCAACTTTGCTCTCATATACAGTTAAATTTTATTTGCTTTCCAAATGCTACTCAGCTTCAGTGCCCACATGGACAAACACTGATGGTGGCAGGCTGCCATTCAAAAGAAAGCCTTTCAGTTTCGTGAGGACCAGTCAATCAAACCGGCGTTGCCTCCGGGCCAGGAGGAGACCTGGCCTGAGCCTTCCCTCCAGTCTGTCAAGACCCAGAAGTTTCCTGCTTCTGTAAAGACCATTATTAATTTGACTCAAGTTCTTTGAAGAAAGAAACAAGCCTTTAAAGAAACAAGCCTCTGCAATGAAGGCCCCCTGGTACATCCGACAAATGTGTCAGTCAAACGCTTGTGACAGATATTAAGGAAAACAACTCAACAAAAACAGGCTTAAAAATAGGACTTTAAACCCTGGGGGTAGGAAGTAAAGGGAGGAAAGCAAAGAGGTGGAAGGAAACTTATTGCACTCGCTAGTTTATACATTTATCTTCATTAAAAAACAAGCCTAAAAAAATAATATCTTACATATTTTGCAGTAATTGATTTTAATGAATACCTGTTAAAATGAATGGGCAAAATATTTATCTTTTAACCCCATATAGAATAAAAAAATATTCACAAAAGTAGTTCAAATGAAGACACCTGAGTTTTATAAATTGGTGAAAAAATTCAGTTACAAGATAGTTGGGAGAATGAATAAAATATTGCATGTGTCATCCATTCTCATATATAATATTAGAGAATGGTCACAATTTGCAAAAGGCACGATCTATTTGGGGATGGCAAGTAGTCAGGAAAATAACATCAGAATTACTTTTAAACCAACATACAAAAAAAAAAAAGTAAAAATTACTTTAGAATTACTTTTAAAGCAAATACAAAAAAGTGACAATTCAGGTAGCATAAATGAATATCATTTATAAGATTAAAGGAAAACAAAGTAGAGATCTGATTTAAGAGTAATAAGGTGACAAAAATCACCTCTGAGAAGGGAGGTGTATGTAATTTATCTCTCCCTGCTCCAATCCATCTTAACCAACTTGCCAAATTAAACTTTCTAAATCGCCGCTTTTCACATGTCAGTTTTCTTGTTCCAGAGCCATCCATAGCTCTACAAGGAAAATAAAATTAAAACTAGTGAGAAAGGCATTCGAAGCCCTCGCTAATCTGATCCTTATTTTCCAATGTGATCCTTCTCTCCTCATGCAGTAACTGCTCCTTGTTCTAAACCCAAAACTACGCGACTTGACACAATTCAGCGAATCCTTACTAGTTACCTACTGTGTATATAAAATTGTGTTTCAATTTACTATGTAAGTGGTATATGGTTCCCATTGAGTTGAATAATTTTAGTGACATTGTCACGTTGAACTTACCTTTTGGTATCATAATACAGTTTTAACCGAAGGAGTCCTTCTAATTCCAAGGTCTCGGGGTTTTTTTTTTTTTTTTTTTAAACAAAAATATCAGTAAATAATTCTTGTGGTAATTCACATTCTACCTTCATTTGTCTAGATTGCTGTTAAAGTAAAATGCGGATTTATACAGTGCTCCAGGAAAAACCCTCTTAAATGGCTGCGAGAAACTAAAAAAAAATTATATGTGCATGTAGAATGTCTGACGTGTGCCTGGTAAGGTGTTAAGATACTTGAGAAGTCACTATAAGGCCTTACCCAGCAGGCGTTTTAGCTCCAGACAACGTCCTCTAGAAAGGAATACTCAGGAAGGCAGGCAATCAATCTACTTCTGAGGACAACTGAATTTCGTGAGATTTCAAAATCTGTCCTCCTAAATTACTAAATTTATAGGCTATAAGTTGGTTTTCCAACTAAAAATATTACTCAAAGTTTGGAATTTCATGAAATCTAATAACATCACAGAAAGATACACAAAGTTCTCATCATCTCTCATATCTTTTAATATACCAGTATTGACCAAAAATCTAGCTCTTATCAGCAGAGCTCACACTGGTAAGACTTTAAGGGGAAAAACCTCTTATTAGGATCTATGCAGCATCTTATATTCATAGTCTTTATGTTATCTAACTTATATTGTAGTGGATATAACAGTGGGTGAATCTCATGTTTTTTATCTTGTTGTCAAGGTTAAGGGCTCCAAATTGTTCCATTATGTTTTATTAAGCAATTTTTAATCCTCCTCGGAAGGACGTAAGCATGAATAAACCAACAAAGAAAAATGTGACAATGACCACCCACGATACATCAAGAATATAATTAGTGGAGATATTATTATTGTCGGTAATGATAATGACACTCTTACTCTGTATAGCTCTTGCCTGCCTATAAGGTGTTTTCTCAGGCAAGATGGCTAGAGTGAATAGACAATATTCTCAAATACCAGATGAAGAAAACTAACATCCAGTGAGGTGAGGGCACACGTCCTGGGTCACAGAGACTGAACAGAGCTAGATTTGAACCTGAGTTGCCGTATTCAAGACCGAGTACTTTTTCCCCTACCCGGGGCTGCACAAAAGAGACAATATATCAGAACAGGTGTTTTCCGTCCTGGAGGACTTGCCACAGGAGGTGCTGGCCTGAACCTAAAACACAGCCAGCAGCCCCTGCTTTTCTACGGTTCCGCTTTCTGCAAGTTCCAGTCACCCACAGTCGACTGTGGTCCCAAAATATGACGGGAACGTTTTTAAGAAATTAACAATACATACGCTTTAAATTGTGCACCGACCTGAGCAGTAATGAATTCGATCTCGCGCCCTTTCGAGCAGCGTGATGACATCTCCCGCCATTTTAAGGGGTGTGATGCATTGGGGGCCCGCCTGCCCTGGGCGGATGCTGCTTCCCCTTTGGTCCAGCGTGTGCACTGTGCAGACGCGCCCGCCCTGCGCGTCGGCCACTCGGCAGCGAGCCAGGTTGTCAGGGGACCGCAGCGCTGTGGTCCAGGCACCCTTGCGGCGGCCTGATGGTACATCCCGGTGCCGGCGCCACTCACCTCCTTCCTCTGTCAGGTCGGCCTTACTTCATCCCACATCACCGCAAGAAGGGTGCGTGCGATACCATATTTTAAGAGACCTAGACCCCATCCACATAACTTTTATTACAATATGATGTTAGAAACGCTCTATTTTGTTGTTTGTTATTGTTGTTAAGCTCTTACTGTGCCTAATTTACAAATTAAACTTTACCCCAAGTATCGATGTATCGGTGAAAACGAAGTATGTACAGGGTCTCGCACTGTCTGCGGTTTAGGGCATCCCCTGGGGGGCTTGGAACGCACCTCCCCGTGGAATGACGTTCACTCTTGGAAAATCTTCGGCCTAAAATTACACATCCAGGGACATGGTGGTGCTCAGTTTTAACTTCGGGGAAACCTATGGGGCTATTTTAAATATGGACAAGAGTGCGCATGGCAGCTGAAACAGGGGTGCCAGCACATCTTATGGCTAACGAGAGTAACAAATGGCTCTGCCACTAGTCATAACAGCCTACGTAGGAAAACGCTTAAACATTGTTCCAGAGAGGAGTAAGTGTTCCATAATGAGAATGTGAGAAGGAACCTGGAAAATTAGGGAACTTGGCTATTTTTCTTCTTCGAAAGCAGATATCATTGTAAATGTGAGATTATATCTTGAAACAAGAAAGGTTTTATAAAGAACAACAACAACAACAAAACAAAAACAAACCCAAAAACAAAACCAAGGAATAAAGCACAGAGAAGCACAAGGCTTTCCTTCAACGGAGGATTAGCCTTCCTAGCAGGAATCCTGTGTGTCAATGGGAAAATGCTAACCTTTCAGCTGCCGGCATCACATGAAGTAGTGAATGAAGACAGACTTCAGGTAATCTGGGAGTCAATTCAGTACATTTTCAAGTAACAGTAGCACATATATTTCTCTAAAAGAACTGTCGAAATGTAAATTATACTAAACTGATGAAGGTTTAGAAATATATATACATATATATATATATGTGACATTAGCAATTGTTAGGTTTTTAATCTAAAATTTAATTATTTTAAATCTTCACTTTAAACAGTTTCATTCCTTGTTAAAATAAGTCTGAATTAATAATTGAGGATTTAGAATGCCTGGCCTATTAGAATAATAATACTTCTCATTTTTAAGTGCAGAAATTCTCATTTCTGGTATATACGAATAATGAATAATCTAAATGCTTTCATATAAAAAATTAATCACTACATGATTAAGAAACAAATACAACTTTTTTTCATATTGCTCC
>CM053516.1:3283971-3305328 GCA_028627145.1 Eidolon dupreanum | reverse complement strand
AACAAAAATTATTAACAGTTTTTGGAAAAAATTCTACCATATACATTAAAAAATTTACTTTAAAAATATAAGCAGATTAGGAAATTTGTAAGTGCTTACAAATTGCTTAAATTATTCTGAATTACATGATCTGCATTTCAGTAGTTAAGATTATTTTCTTTCCATTTTCATTATTTGACAATTTATCATATTATCTCTTGGACCTATACCTTTTTGAATTGCATATTTATTTTCCTTGTTTTTCAAATTGTTTTTATAAACTAGTCAATTTATTCCTACCTTAAGTTGACATTGATGCTGTATAAAATCTTTATAGCAAGAGAAAAAAATTACAGCTGGTTTTGATGTTTAAAAGATTGCTTCTAGGAATCTCAAGAATACATCTATAGTAATTTTTAAGAAAAATGCTGATAGTCTCCACATTTTGAAACAGATTATCTTAATATGGTTTATATTTAGCAAATAAAACACTTAAGATATATTCTACAAGGTGAAACAAACATGCAAGCAACCACTCAATCCTGTATGGATGCAGCTGAAGATCTGATTATTGTACTGTTGCACAAAAAATTTCTATAACCTAAAAAAAAAACAACCCACATAATTGCAATTGAGAAGGGAGAGAAAAGATCACAAGTAGAATCACAGACAAACTATACTTTAGAGTATGAATAAAGGGGTGAATGAGTTAATTAAAAAGAAACCATATATTAGCTAATAGACAATAGTTTCATCTTAGTACATTATATACTGTCTATCCTCAATGAATGGGAACACAAACTCCAAATAATAACTTGTAACTTTTAATATCCTTTGGCCAATATGTATTTCAAGTAAAAAAAAAAAATTCACATAGTCAGACTCTCATAATTCCAGGATATATATCAGTAGAATCAGCTTTAAGTTGAAAGAAGTAAATATCGAGTTCAACTATGGTCGCATAAGAAGAACAGGCAGACAGCCAGAGGTGGTCACGTGAGGTAACTTCTGGCCAGTCAGAAGAACGTGCAATGGCTGAGTTGAGCAACTAAGGAAAGTGCTTTCATTGGGATTTCCTTAGTTGCTGGCAGGTGCCTTGTGCCTTTCTCTGTACTTCAGGTCTCCTGGGATGTAGGTGACAACAGCCATTTTTTGGCTAGGAGTGAAAGGTTAAATGCATCACAGGGTTCCACCCTGCCATCAAATGCCTTCCCAAGACAGGAGGCACAAAACCACACCAAACCAAACCCTCTCTGTTGAAGCCACTGTTACCAGCATCTTGTACAAGCACCAAGCTCAATCTCTACTTAACGATAACAATAATAATAATGCCAGTTGTATCTATTCAAATCTACTTTTACTCTTAAAAAAAAAAAAAAAAAAAAAGGAAAGAAAAAGCCATTCACTGGGTCAGGAACCACAGAGAGAGAATAGATATTGAACATTTATATGGCCAGCGCTCTGCTAAGCGGTACAAAACAACCTAAAGGATTGTATGATATAAACCCTGTGAGCTAATGTGTTGCAAACTTAAAATATATGAAATTAATTAAAATGAAACAACTGTTAAACTGTGTGCATTTAGTCACAACTGCAACAGCCAATTCAAAAAGGGGATTGTTAAAGCCCAATTTAGCAAATGTATTTTTTGGAAGAGATGAGACTTTAGCCGAGAAGGGCAGGATTTCACCTGGTGGAAGGAGGGAAATTATATGCTAAACACAGGTTCAAGGTGTGAATCAAAAGGGGTCAATACATTGGAAAAGAAGAAAGAAGCCCAACTGGACTAGAAGTCTGTTGGAAATAGAAATTAGACAGGTAATAAAGTTTCAGAAATCTAGAAATATGGTTCATTCTCTAAAACAATCTCTGTTCAAGTCTTCAAAAATTAAGCTACACTGGCCAGACTAGTTGATACCGCCGAACTCCAGTGAGAAAAAGGTGCCCCAAATGTGAGAAGAAAGAAACTGACATGGACGTACTATTTTCATATTTCTAACCGCCGTGTTGGCGCCCGCTGTAAACCTCTGTGCCCTGTTTTCTTTCGGTCGCTGTATCGAGAGCCTGGCGGAGGTGGAGCGGTCTCCTCCCCATGCAGCCCCTTCTACCCACGCCTGGGCTCGGGGCTCCTGCCCCTTCTCGATCCCGTGGGACACGGAAAGACGAACTGAGCCCCCAATCCATGGGGTGAAGCGAGGGGCAGATCAGAAAAGTGTGGGGAAACTGAGGCATGGCTGCTGAGGAGGCAGGTCTCCAGGAGAGACCCCACATCTGAGCTGGCACCCCGCCCTCCCTGGCACGGTCGTCAAAGTGCTGCATTTGTGGAAGGAGAGGCAAGGCAGACAGCCCGAGAGAACAGTGTGGGCCCCCCTGGGCCTGAGTGTGCCAGACGGGTGAGCCAGGCATTCTGTGACCTCACGTGGGCACCAGCCGGTGAGCTCAGTCCTGGTGCCCGCGGGATCACAGAACCTTAGAGATCAGAGGCAACAGCTGGAATCCACGGGCTTCAGTCATGGGTGCTGGCAAGTGGAGCCAGGCTCACATAGGTGAACGTGGCGCCAAGGTTCAGACCAGCAAGCCAGCCCGGTCAGCAAGGACAGCAGGGAGCTGTGTGCAGCTAAGGGACGTCCTCCATGACTCCCAGGCACACAAGCTCCCTGCTGCTACCCCTGAGAGAAGGAGTTGGGGTCAGGGGTCAGGGAGAATGGTAAGGCCAGCCTTTGTTAGAAAGAGGCTAAGTCGCCCAAAGAAACACTTTACACTGACATCTATAATTGGCAAGTCTGTTCACTTCCCCAGATTCTTGCTCCACACACTCTTCTCCCCATGGTCCTCATCGCCAGGGCTACGAAGAGAAAGCACATGAGAAATATCACGTGTAGTAAATAAGCCACGCTTTCTTTTGCCCGAGTGTTAAATGTTTGCCTCACCACACTTACAAAGTGATGTCTACTCTTTAAACCACTCATCAATAGCAGCTACCCTTACACTGGAATAGATGAAAATCCTTCTAGATGATCCACTAGTAAGAAGTAAAGCATTACTTTACCAGTCTCAGCTTTTTCACTCTCTCATAGCAAAATTCCACAAAGTGTATATCATATTTTTCAGTCTGCAGGTTATAAAATCAATTGTGACAAAGACATAATTTTTATGATAAGGTTAGAAGACAAAGAGATACAGAGTCCTAAGAGTAACTTGCTGTCCAATGCAGTGATTGCGATGGGACATACCATCCACCAGTTTTAATAAAATAAACTAGAATCTATGAATTTCCTCAATTTTCTTTTTTTTCCCTCCAGTATAATGTTATTTATAGGAACAGAACAGCATAGTGATTAAAAGCATGGGCTGTAGAGCCTGATTGCCTGGGTCCAAAGCCTGATTTATCCACGTTTCAGTTCTATGACAGCCTCGACTTCCTCATCTATAAAACGGGGATTAAAATAGTACCTATTTTATAGTTATTGTGATAATTAAATGAGATACTCTGTAAAGAACACAGATCAGTGTCTATTAATTATCCTTATTTGTATTAACTGGCTTAAAGTCAACTGCAAGATACGACCTCAATAGCAAGATGACACAATACAGCAGTAGATGTCCAGTGAGAATAAAGGGCTTTTATGGGGCTGGTGAGATTTCGGAGCAAGGAGGGTCTGACTGCAGAGGAATGGTGCATCCGGAGATGTTTACTGTCGGGGCCGTCATCACTCTTTTCAGTGATATTACTTGAAACAGTCTTGGTTAGGGCTGATAAAAATCAGATGAGCACTTGTTTCTCATGAGCATATTAGAAATGTAGGTACATATTTAATATTCAAAACACACTGAATTATAAAGAAGAGTTACTTTACAAATTAAGCTGGAACAACACGGTAGGCAGCCTGAACCACCAAACTTAATTCAGTAATTTCCACGAAGACATATTAGTGACTCCATAGCCTGGTGCTTTTCTTGATGCTTTTCAATTAGTGTAAAGGTCATGAGTTTAAATAAAATAGAGTTAAGTATCTTATCTATAATGATGGTCTCTAAATTGAATGCTTTACAGCTGATTTGCTGTCCCTGGCCAACTCACGGGCCTGAAAGAAGCCTGAACTAGAGACCGTTCAAACACATGCTATTGAAGTGATAAAGGAAATGCACCTCTCCACTGCCCCAAATTCACACACACCCCCCCACACACACCTACACACACACACACGCATGCATGCACACCCCCCCCACACTTTCTTTGATTTTGCACAAAACAACAATGAAAAACCTTGAAGACTTCTCTGATCATGCATGATAGAGGTAATTTCTTTCTCCACTTTTAATTCCTATATTTCTTTCTATTTTCTTATAGCACCTGACAGGCTGCCTCATGATAGACTTACATATATATATATATGTAAGTTTGTCTCCTCTATAAGAACATTTCTCAAAAGCAGTAGTGGCTTTTGTCTAATTAAAACAACTCATTTCCTGGAGACTGGAAAATATCACCATATACTTGTGAAAAAAATGAGGTGAGAAAGACAGAGAACATCTTAGTATTATTGTGAAAACAGTTTGCCCTTGTGGACGCCCTGAAAGAGTCCTGGGGAGACCCTGGCGTCCCCAGACCACACTTTGAGAAGCCCTGCTATATACCACGACTGTCCAGCTGTGCTCCCCAGACTGACAGTATCGGCATCACCTGAGACCCTATCAGAAATGCAGATTATCAAGTTTCACCCCAAATCAACAGAATAAAAACCTCTGAGGACGGAGCCCTCTGGGTGAGTCTGACGCTCACTGAAGTTTGAGGACCACTGTCCCATACGCTCCTGAAGAAGGCAGGACCAAGTGGGAAAAACAGCAGCAGGGAGCTCATAAGAAATGCTTTTAAAATATGCAAAACTCGGCTGTCGTAAGCATAAAGAAAAAGCTTGAAGCCAACTCCAGGAAATAATTCTAAAACCCTGCAGGAAGCAGGAGAATCAATAGAAGGGTGACTTCATGACGTTCGATTTTTAACTTTTAATATTTATTCATTTATTTATTTTTGGCTACTGGACAGTGGCAGCATTTTTCTAGCCTCACAGGTGAGAAAATTTGGGAGTCATCTAACTTACATCATGGGTTGAAAGAAAGAATGAGTACTTTGCAGTCAGATGAAGTCATCTTGGCTCTGCCACACAGTAGCTATGTAACCTGGCTATGTAAATTAATTTTTCTGTGCCTCAGATAGTCTTGTCTATAAACGGGGCCTAATTCAGATCTGACAGGTAAAGATTAAAAAGAGAGAATACACAGGGAAAAAGGGAGCACAGCACTGGCACATAGCACGGAATTGCATGCAGACACACACACACACACACACACAGACACACACACACAGACACACACACACACACACACAGACACACACACACAGACACACACACACAGACACACACACAGACACACACACACACACACTGTCTCTGTCTCTCTGTCTCTTTCTCTCTCTCTCTCTCTGAATATCAAGGTGTTTATACCGGAAATTGTCACTCTTATACTTCAAACTTATCCTAGCCTCTCATTTCATTTTTCTCTTTTTGACACTGTGCCCCTTACACCCTTCATCTACCGAAATCTTACCTACACACAAGGCCCATTTTGCAGATGTCTGCTATAGTGCGTCCCCCATATGTATCGGCCTACATTTTTCTCTTTTTTCTTTGACATCATGTGTCAATTATGACGAATACTATAAAATTTTGAACTTAACTCCTTGCTCTCAAGCCATTAGGGAGGTTTTACCTAAATGTAGCCTCTAAAAGTATACTAAATCCTAATCAATGACTACTTAAAAAAAAAAAAAAAAAAAAACAATCCAGATATAAGAGCTTTGATAAGTCACTTCACGTCCCTGGACCTCAATTTTCTGATCTGTTAAAAAACATATATATATTTTCTCTAAAAACCTTAATATCAAAAGCATTCTGCGTTTCTAAGTTGAGTTCTTAGATTACTTTTACAAAGATTTAAAACCAAAGAAAACGGATCCTTTTTGGAGTTTTCCTTCCCTCTGAATTTCCTCTGCCCTTTTGCTCAATCCATTAGTAAAGCACCTGGCCTACCACTCTGGATGACGTGCACATCTGCCCTGCGAGGCAGCACACCCATTGGCAGTACGGCCTGTGCCCATTAATCCGTGTTACCTGCGATTACTTAAGACAATGTCTGGCACATAGTAGGCATTCAATATACACTTGCTAAACTGAAATTAACTAGTTTGAGAGGTTCGAAACAGGCAAAGAGCATAAAAGGCTATTTGCTTTGTGTCAAACGTGGGTACTCTCTCTACAAAACCCTGCCACCCACCCCACCTTCTCACTACTATGACATCTTGATGTTACTTAAAACATTAAAATGTAAGAAGTGAAAGAATCATCATGACAGTAGATGAAACCACTCCAAACATATACAGTAAGGATGATGGAACAAAAGAGTCCAGTCCATCAGAGCACAATCAAATCGTTCCGGACTTCCACGTCCGTTTAAACTAAGTAAGAACAAAAGGCACATTTTAATTCGGTGAATACAACTTTCCCAGTAACACAATAATGTGGAGTAATTCCAAGAATTTCAATTGACAGTGATTATAGAAAGTTCATCTTACATTCATCACCTGGATTACTAAAATAATGTTGTTACGTGGTGTGGCTTATTTTGGTGGCAGGATTTGTTTTAATAGCTCTATAAATACATTGGGCTTGTGTTTATAGAACCATTAATGGCCTGGAGGGTCACTTAATTTTTTAAGTTTTTCTTTACTGGGTTTGATGGGGAACATGCTATGCTATGTCACATTTTCCCATTTGCAATGCATGGAAGTCTCAGGGCAAATCTGTTGCCTAGGCCCGGGGTCTACCGTAGTAACTGCTGCCAGTCTGCCCGTGGAAACTCAACCAACAGATACTAGCCTGGCCGCGCCGTTCGGACGGTGACCTGGGCTGGCGGGTTAATCACCACAAGTAGCAGAAGTGCTGAGAGGGGCATAAATCCTCACCCACAATGTAGGTGCTTTTTCACCGATCGGCTCTTCCGGTTACTTACTATGAGCCAAGTCATGTCCATCATCACTATACTTAACAGTGTTGGACCCTAATTTTTCACATCGTTATGCATGCCGTGCTCCCTGAAAGCATGGCTGTAAATTTAGGGACAGATTCATGCCCATGTCTTGTGCTGACTGCCAGCATCCCTTCCTTTATCAGATCACTTTCTAGAACTCTCTGCCCTTCTAAAGGCAGATGAGGTTTATCAGTGTGGATAAAAGATGCAATTTAGGGGGTGGATGTGGGTATAGGGCAAGGGTTAACATTTAGAAATTTCGTATGTGGAAAATTGAATAATTCAACAGGTGGAAGGTAATTAAATCCGTAATTCTACATAGGAAGACATTACTACAAAAAGTTTTTTCTTAGTAATTCCGGAAAAAAAAAAAAATCAAGAACAGGTATGAGTTCAAGTATAATATAAAGGCTAATTTCAGAATGAGAAGCATCTCAACGTGCCTCCAAAATGTAAACTCTATGTTGGAGAAATGGTTACCTTCTCCGTAAAAGAGGGATCATTAATTTTAAATCGAAGAACGGCTTATATTTTTAAAGACAGTGTATGTTTGCTCAATTTAATATCTAGCGATGAACAAGATTGAAACGGACTGACCACTTGGCATCTGAAAAGGGCAGAGCCCACGCTGTCCCCTGGTGCTCTACAACAGCAGGTCAGACTTTTGTTCCTCTTGTCCTACAAACAATTTCCAAGCCCACGCTCGATAAATAAATTTGGTCCCAGCACTCCCGATCAGGGCCGCACAATCCCCTCAGTAGCAGACCTATGATAAATGGACTTATTTTCCCAAATCAAACACTTGAATTTAAATTCAGATGAGTTAATGCAAAGGTCAACATTGTAATCAGTTCTTTTGATCTTTATAGAATTTCTGGAGTAATACATAATAAATCTGAAACAAGGCAATTTGCAGCTCTGTATGTGCGGCTGGCAATAAAAATCCTAACGATTAGAGCCTTTATGTACTTAGGGAACGTTTTATAGCAAACGGCTTTGGTGAGAGGTCCGACGCATAGGGAACAATGGCAAGAGACAACCCTGAAAGGCTTGATTTCTTGATTGTTTCTACAATTTATGTAGAAATGTATTTATGTAAAAAACAATATACATCTATGCCCACTATATTTTTGCCAACAGTTACTACTTTTATTATAATCACCTAGTTTTGGTTAATACGTAGACTATAAAAATGGCTTGGGATAAGAATTAGCAGAGCAGGTAAAAACTAAAGTTTTTCAGTAGCTAAATCAAAAATTACATTTCTTTAGGGCTTTTTTTTTTTTTTTTTTAAACATTAAAAAGTTTCTGGAGGTTTGGGTGTTTTAAAATTACATAGCGTAGTTCAACTTTATGACTGATAAGGAGAGCACAATCGATTCTGGTGCAAACGCAAACAGCTTCCATAGCTCTTCAAATTGAAATTTAGGGAAGAGAAGAAGAAGGGGAGGAGGAAAGATGAGAGGGAGGCAGGGAGAGAAAGAGAAGCAGACAGGAAAACAGACAAGAAAACAGACAGACAAACAGCAAGAAGCAGACAGACCTGCAGCTCAGGTCACCTCTGCAGCGGGCTGCTACGGGATGGTACAGGCAGCTTCCAGAGGTTCCTTTTTTTTTTTTTTTTTTTTTTTTAACACATCTTAAAATCCTCAATATCTTTCATCCTAAAGCATCAGAGTCCCTGGTTTTTCAGCAAAACACTACATGATTATGGGTGGAATAAGCTAAATTTTTACATTGATAGTAGTGATGAATATAGCTTGTTAATTTTTCCAAAAATATCAAATATTTTTTTTTAGCAATAAAGCAGTGATTACTCTTCTCTAAACAGTAAAATAATTTCGTCAACTTTATTACACTAAAGTGCACAGTGCTTGCCTACGAGTGCTATTCTTCAATCAATTCTAATTCTTGTTTATGAGAACACTTTATTTGATTTAACATTCAAGATAAGCCTTTAATAGAATAATATGAAAAAGCATTCTGAGTTCTAGCAGTGAGGGATCTAGTATCTACAAATTTGAAATAGTTGTTCTCAGGTTTTAAAAAAACCTGAGTCTATGAGTCTCTCGGGGTCTGACAAGTGAAGTCTCTAGTATCTGCGCTTCCATAACTTCTCTCCTAAGACTTATTCCAGGGGAGACTGTACCCCAACATGCCTTGGTTGTTGGACCTAACAATGAGGCTGACCAGGGCCTCCTACAAAGATTAACTGTACTTCAGCTCTCTAGACATTCGGTGACATGGTCCAGCTAGATGCGAACACTGCACGGGGTTTGGCCACAACGCTGGACACGTCCGAACAATTCCAGGACCAATGTATTCACCCGTAGCTTCTGCAGTAAGTTCTTTTCTGGCTAGGCAAATTTTATTCAGGTTCTTTAACTCCTTTTGCAACTCCACTATACTGACATGGCTTCTATCATTCTGTGATTGGACCTTTTAAGACAAAGACATAAAAAACGTGACTTGTGTTCAAAATCCTGTTAATTTCTTCTAGACTGTGACTTTATGTCCCCAGTAAGCCTACATTGCTCCATAAACCTCCAATTCCACTGAAGTCAAGAAAATTCAGCAATAAGAAATGACTGGACTCCTGTAATTCCTGAGACAAATCAGCTGTGTTCTTGCTTTTTCCCTGCAGTTTCAAATTTACAGTGTACAGATGTCCTGTCATAGCAGTTAAAAAGTACAGTCTTCTGAGCCACTTGGGGTCTGACAAGTCAGGTTCTCAAAGCTTGACAGAAAAAGTCCTTGATCTAAGAAAGGAATCTTCCGAGTTTTTTTTTTTTTTTTTTTTTTTTAAATAGCAAGCTCTACAATGCAGCCTATATTAAGAAGCAAAGAACATCATAAAATTTACATTTCCATACTCTGTTCAACCTCATAAGTACTCTAATTGGCAAGAGTTAAAATTGGCAATAGTTAAACTGCACACACATAGGGAAAATCTGAATTTTTTCTTAATCCCTGCAAATATGTATTTATCACTACATCATGTGCTGAGTAACTCATTACACACACGACAGTCTGATCCGCGAGGCCCAACACAAACCTTCCAGGGAAGTGATGCGGTCGGAGCTGAGAGCATCCAAGTCTAATCTGAATTAAGAGTTAAAACCTCTTGCATAAGTTATACTTTCGATAACTCTGGGCAGAATGAAGTGTAGTTTCCTGTATGAAGACTAAACCTTCCAATTTTCTTATTCGCACGCTCTATGGTCCCACTATGTCATTCATGCTCAAAAATGATAAAAAAGAAAAAACAAGCAACAAAATTCTAAGGCCGGCTCTAGACCCTGAGGTCAGGAGGGTCTGGATGGTGCATTAAAAGCTTCGTTTCTTAAGAGAGACCTGCTGTGCTGAGCAGCTACTGGATGGGTGACACCCTCTTCGCCTCCCTCTGATAATGGTGCCTGACTTTTTCCACGTGAGGACACCCTTCTCCCATCCTCCGAGTGTGGGGTGCGGTGAGGCCCCCTCCACCGGTCTGGCCCACACCTGGCCACGCAGCCTCCCAGCCCACGGACACTGGCTGGCTCAGGGCTGTGCGTGCGACCTCGTCCAAATCATTAAGAATCAGTTCCCGGATATTTCTGAAGCTATTGGGAAGAGAACAAACACTCTTTTCTGGGGAGAGGAGAGGGGGTGCACTGTAAGAGAGAAAATGCAAGTGCCCGCAGCTGTTCTGCCCGCCCAAGCTGCAGAGCCTACCTGACGGTGGACTCACCGCGAGGGAAAACAGCCAGCAGACGGCAGGAGCGACAGTTGGTCCCAAGGCCACTGTCTCGGCCTCGGTCCAGTGTCCTCGTTCTCTGAGTCCACATGTTTCTCTTTTTTTTCAATCGCATGAGGCAGGCTAAGTTTGGCTGTTGTTTCTTGCAACCAAAAAGGTCTTAAGGAGGTCTAAGTGCCAGGTACAAACAAGCATTTGTCTTTGTATACAGATGCTTTTTCTTTTTCTCCCTGTACACAAGGTTTGTCTAATAGTATCCAGACACCTTCTCTTCAAAATACTTAAGGCCGGCTGAGTCTCCCCAGGTCTGTTCATGGCGCTCTGACGTACGGCCACAGTCTCTCAGTTCAGTTACGGTACCATTGAGGAAGCACCTCGTACGGGCTGAGTGCTAGGTTTTATTTTAATCTCAACTAATGACCAAATGATCATGTATAACTCGGGTAAATACTTCAAGAATTTTTCAATTTAATAAATTTCTATTTCCCTTGAAAATATACCCTCCCCCCCACATATATCATGCCTCAAATATTAGACTGTGTATATAAGCACCGTCATAGCTAACACTGGGGAAATAAAGAGGGTCAATGCTGCTTTGGGATTAAAATGCTCCAGAGGCACCTGCAACTCCTCTGCTACTGTGTACGGAAAAGTCAGTATCCCATGAGAAGCTTGTTTGATTTGATACCTTCCTTTTCCATCTTTGACCTAATGATACAAATGAATGGTTCTACTCCACCTGCATTAGAGCTCATATAAGATCGTTCAAAGAGAAATCATGAAATGCTCACGGTCCCTCATCATTCATTCACAAAGTGAATCTAAAAACAAACTTGTCCTATGCAAATTCATGGGAGCCGGAAAAAGGAAAAGTTTAACAACTGAACACTTTAACTGTATTTAGGTTCACAGGTTAGTTGGGCACAAAAGTCACGCTTTAGTTGAATGCCAGCTGCTTTAAATTATGTGCAAACAAAATCAAACCTCATTTCCTTCTGATTAGCTCTTTATTGGGAGAGCTATGGAAGGAATAACTGTCTGTTCCCCCGTTTGTTTCCAGTCTTTTAAAATGCCGAACTCGTAAGTCTCATTCTTCTCTGCCTGAATGTTATACATGTTTCTGTTTTTTCCCCAGGATATTAGACTCGAGGCAGCATGGTTTAGTGGCAAGAGCAGAGGTTCTGAGGCCAAGGGCCCACCATTTGTTCGCTGTGACGCAGAGTACATTTCCTATCTAGCCAAGCCTCTCGTTCCCTGGAGACTGATAATATCTATCTTTATGGGCTGTGAGGACAATTGAAGACACATGCAAATATCTAGCAAAAGACCTCCCATATAGTAGAGGCTCAAAAATGCAACAATAGCAATAATAATAATAATAATAATTATTATTATTATTATTATTATTCCTGTTTTTCATTTATTTGCCCAATATTTATGGATACCTGCTTGAAGCTGGGTAGTGATTTGACCCTAGGTGACCATCAAAGGAGATGGTCACCACTCTCAAAGCTGCCATGCCCACGGAGGGCGGCTAACCACAACATATGCAGAAATAACACAGCCTAAGATAATGTTAAATACCAACTGATTACGTTATGATCATTAGTCTTAAATTTTTTTGGTGTGATACTTATCTACAACTTGTTACCTTCTTGGCTTAAAAAAATATTGTAACAAAAAAAAAAAATCTATTGATAAATAGTGTTTAGTAACTTGCTTCAGAAATGGAAACCCAAAAAGCAAAGTTTGTTTCCAAAAAGTTTACTTTGTCCTAGAAATAAAGTAATTTTTAAAAATGATTTTAAAACCATTTTTTACTTCTATTAGCCAGTTGAAAATGAACAAATGTTTTCAGTGTGAGCAACAAAATGTCTGTGATACCAAACTATATTTTGTAATTTTATATTAATAAGATTATTTAAATATGTGTAGGGCAGCAAGTAAGACACGCGATAATTAAAATGTGCAATTACATGATTAGTTAAGTGTAATTACACAGCATACAATCACAAACTTATTGGAGAATTTTTGCTGACGTGGACAGATAATTCTTCACACCCATACACTACGTTATAAACCTCTAAAAAGTTTGTAATTTGAAATAACATTTTAATCAGAATCATTATAGAACCCCCAACTTCTTAAGAAAACAAAATGAGAATTTTTCATCCATCATGAATAGAAGAGGGAGAAGCCTGGCCCAGCCAGGAGTGTGCATCTGGTTAGGTCAGAAACAAAAACGCTGGACCACTCAAGGGAGCCTCGTTCTCTGCAGGTGGAGTGCCCCCTTGCCGGGTCCCCACACAGCACACGCAGGGGCTGGTCGGTCAGCCCACCTCACTCTCAGTGTCAGTTAAGGGAAGGGTCGGTGGACCCGTGTTCCTGAGAGCAAGGGCATCGCTTGGAAACGCTCTAGAAGTGCAAATTCTGGGACTCTAACCCGGAGTGAGAAATGCAGGAGCAGGAAGAGCAGAGCCAGTCCTGGTTTAAGGAGCCCTCCAGGTGATCCTGAGGCCCCGGGACGCGGAGTCCCTGCGCTCCAGGGTGACGCATTCCAGGAATCAAGACTGCGCTTCCTTTCCATTTTATTTGACTTTGACAATAGTGCCCTGAAGGTCCCCTCTGCCAGCTAGGTTAGCAATGTGAACCGGAAGCTGAAGAAAAAGAGCACAGATGTTGTCTTTGAATGGTAATGTCTAATACTTTTTGAAAATGTTGTGCCAGAAATCATGTTAAACAGTTTACATCCCTGAACACAATAAAATGAAAGAAGTACTGACTGATTGAGAAGCCACTTTACAAGGGGAAAACTAGGATTTAATTGGGAGTTGGGTAACTTGTACACAGTTAAGTGGCAAGTAAAAAGTAGCACGCTGGAAGGTCACAAAATAACTATGATCATTGACCATCATCCACTTTTCAACGTATTTAGTTTCCAGTTATCACATCGTTCAACGCCACGGGTAACATGTCTCAGCATTAAATGCCAAGAGCTTTGTGAAGAGATTCAGGTAAATTCTTAAATACGCTCTCATTCTAACTCAACCACGAGTCGGATGTCTACATGGGAAATACCTAGAGAAAATGCTGACCGACGCCCTGGCAGCTCACCCTGCTGTGTGTGCAGAAGCCTCATCTACTCCTCTTTGTCACTGGAGCGACCTGCGCGCCAGAGCAGCCTTTACAGACACCGGAGATGCTTCTGCACATCGCTGCTCGTTAGACTCTTAAGCAGGTTCACGCGACGTATCCAGACGCATACATGCGCTATTCACAGTGTAGTTCTATCACCTGTAGGAACGAACCTAGTTGAAGGTGTGTGTGTGGCCTCATACCAGCTGCACGCTGCTTCACCTGCTCCGGAGGCAGCAAAGGTAGTGAAGGAGCCACAGGAGGGCAAAGGGAGAAGCGTCTAGGTACAACAGAGAATTTCGGCTGGACAGTGATGAAAAGTCCGCATGTCACAGTGCCACCATCAATTACGTGAGAACGAATGGTCAGGCCACAGAGGGGTTCCAAAAATAGGCTGAAACTGCCCACAGTCCGAAAACAAATTGCCTAAGTTCCAATATGAGAAAACCGTATTCTTGACATATATTTTCATGTGGCCCCTACTGGGTGAAGCTAGGTCTACAGAGATGAAATACAATATGCTTCGGCTTTTAAATTGGAAGCTGTTACTCCATCAGGACACTAAAATGCAGAGAAATCTGCATGAGTCTGGTGCCTCAAGGCTTAAAGATTTATTATAATGGAGAGACAAAATGAACAATGGCGTGTCATTTGGCCCGAACCCTGAGAGTGAACCTGTGTTTTGGAGAAACAGAAACCTCACAAGTCTTACCTTTTAATCATCTCAGGAGTTAAAGTGAACTTGGATTATATAATTATTGGTTTATCTAAAAATATATTTTTAAGTGATAACAATAGGAGTGTCATAAATCAAAAGCGAAAATGCTCAGAGGGTTCCGCTGTCTGCTATTAATGAGTTCATTTTTCCTAAAGACCAACACCAAATCTAAAATGTTAAGAAATAGTTACGTGACCTTTTCCCTTAAAAGATGCAAAATAAACAGGAAAAAAGGTAATAAAAAACACACTAAGGATGTTTAGAATCTTTATTAAAATGGCTGTGGTTAACAGAAAGGGAGATCAACCACCTGTTACTAAATTTTCAAATTTTCATTTTAAGAACATTGTAATCACATTCTAGACAACGTATAAAATATATAATTATATGCTCTTCATAAATGAATGTTCAACAGACTATATTTTTAAAGATGTGATATGCCTCTAAGGGGGAGAACAATCAATCCAAGAATAATAATAGATTGATTAATCTTATCACAGTTAAAACATTGAAGGATCTAGTGAATATGGCTTTATTTTAAATCAAACAGTATCCGGTTGTCAATGTTGACAGAAGTGCCACAGGCATTATTATTGTTATCTAGAATATGTATATGACATATGGCAATAATAGTAAAGTATTTAGAGAATTCAGAGTATTTAGAAATTATTTTAAAGTTCTGACAATTACATTGTCTACATTACTGTTTTAAAATTAAGAGTAAGTTATATTATGCTGAAGAAAATATACATTATTATTCAACATAACCTCATGATTCAAGACACAGATTTCAACTGTGATTCAGGTGGTATTAAAATTAGGTTCTCATTTGAGAAGTCATTTGTCAACAATGGAAAATATTATTAGCTCAGTTTTGTAAGACAGAACTGCATTTTTATGTAACTGAAAAGTAACCAAAAGCTTTCAAACAGGGTAGAAATGTTATATTACAATACCGAGAGAACCAAGCAGTGTAAAGCCATATTGTCCCACAGCATGAAGTGATCAGATACCTGCCTAAAATGATGGACAGCTCTGGCCTAGTGAACAGGCAAAAAAAATCCCATTTACTCTCGTCCAGATGGGACCAACTGGACGCTTCAGCGCAAACAACTCATCCTTCTTCGGACCTTCTTGTCCAGCTCTGGAGCTAGCTCCAGCCGATAATGATGAATATCAAGGCTACAGTAAAGTGGGTGACAACAGAAGCCTTGTTATAGCTGCCAGTCTTTCCGTCTTGTCATTATTACACATTGAAGATTTATTTGAGTTTATTGTTGTGTACAGGGTCTAGCCATTTGCAATTCATCACTTACTACAGAAAGTTCCAGATAGTGGCCGAAGCTATAATTGCCACCTCCACCTGCTTCTGGAAATTATGAGGTCACTAGCTAGGGCAGCCGAGTCTTCACTGAGCCCCCAAAGTCACAACGGCCTCTGGTATAAAATGCCCAGGCCCTATCTTCACTTGAGCATCTCTTGAGATCACATTAATAATGCTACATTGCCTGGCAACTGAGTAAACTGTATCTACAGTATGGCTTGCTCTGTGGCAAACAATGAAAGGTTACAACTACAGGAAAGAAATAATGAAACTCTTTGAGCTGCCACAATCTGAGCATTATTGTTATTATTGTAAATGCTATAGTTACTGTGTGTTTGATTCAGGAACATAGAAACCCATCAACAAGGCACATTTATTTAATCAGATACAGTCTTTTTTAGAACTCAAACTAGTCTAACTGCAAATCTGGGAAGCAGGCAGAATATAACACACACACACACACACACACACACACACACACACACACACACACACATTAGGACTTTGGTAGAATTGGCAGAATAGCTAAAAGCAAATGTAGAGGCATCATTTTGCTTCTAATCAAGGCATAAAAAACAATCCTCATACATTCGAAGCTTGAATGTTGCTACATCAGTATGTTATAGGAATTTGACTCCAAAAAAAAATAGTCAACAATAAAAATAACCATTCTTTTTTTAAGTAAGTCTTTTCGCCTACATTTCTTCATTTTAATTACTTTTAAAAAGGTATAAATATTTCTATTTTCCCTCCAAAGTACTTAGAAAAAAATTTGAGAGCTTTCGCCTGTACTATTGAGTACTCAAGGTTTTACAGTCAGACTCAAAGAACAGAGGCTTCTCTGACTTCCATTCATCTAAAATGATTCACTCACCAGTGTCCTCAGCATACAGATGGCTTGAAAATTTATGACACCTGAATCTTTTCCTACTTGGTATGATGCCACTGCTTGGTTTCTACGTCCTCACTGTTAATGGATTTCTAAAACCGAGCTTTACTGAGACAGGCATTTCTGTTGTTGTTGCAGGTCCTCTTTTTAAACGTCATCGTGGCAAGCAATGCAGAAACAAAGGTAAGCTAGCAACATACTTTATTATAAAACCCTACTGTTTATCAAGCTGGTCTTTATCTTACTTTATTCCCCAGAGTCTAATGCTATTCAGTGATTCCATTTTACAAAGCTACAGATGAATCAAAGTTCTAAGCGGCAAGTTTCGGTCTGCACATCCTCTTGCCAGTGGTTTACACACGCGTGTAGCTTTCTGTCGCACTGACTTAAGAGTCAGCTTGAGAGGGCGAATTTTCCGCTTTGTTCCCGCCTGTATGTTAGGGTAGGGAGGTCTGTTTTTTTTCTTTTCATGAACTCCTACTGTCAGAGGCTGGTCTCATTTCGAGCCTCACTTTGTCTAACCCAGGAGCCCTAAGGTAAGGAATGGGCATGCCCCTGACCTTAATCAAACTGTTTCTCCGAAAACGTGAGTAACGTTCATTAGTCCAAGGTCATCACTCGCTGTAAGGCTGCAGAGAGCCGGACGCTGAAAGCCCGTCTCATCCTCAGTCTCCCTCCCCCGTGGGCCGGCTCAGGAGCCCAGGAATATGGGACTGCTGACTTCCTGGGGTAACAGCTTAGAGGGACAAGGCCTACTGCCCTGGGTGGACAAGCTCACAGACTAAGACATTTCCACAACAGCAGTGACTCCCAGGACAGGGAGTTAAGGAAGTCTGTTCGCATCCACCCTCATGTAGGGAATCATCATGGTTTGAAAACGAGTCGCCTCAAGTTTTCTAATTGGATCCAGCAAATAGCACCTTAATTTTGATTCAGTATTGGCTGGGGTGCTCAGTGACAGACAGGGTGGCTGAGTTATGGTCTGTCTCATACACATACATTTCACTAACACCTGCACTTCACCTTCAAGGGTATGAACGTCTACATTCACTATCCCACAACAGTCTTGTGAGGCGGGGATTAACATGACAGAAGGAGAGACTGAGGCTCAGAGAGGGAGGGGATTTTTCTAAAGTCACAGAACTGGCTGAGTGATAGATAGAGGTGGATCTTGACCGCAGACCTTACTCCAAATCCTCCATGTTGAACTAAAAAGCCTAGGCCGAGCAAAAAGCAGTTCGACTTAAAAATCATTTGAATTGCTCTTCCTCAGATTTTTGAGATTATGTAATGAATGGATTTATATCTTTATATTTTCTCCAAGAAATCTTTTTTTTTTTTAATATGAATCTAAACTTCTAATGGGGCAGAAACAAAAATGTAGAAAATAGCATGCATTGTGTTGCTCTTTTTATATATATATATAAAAAAAACTGTGAAATATAGCTTACATAGCTAAGATTGTAAGAAAGACAGGGACAGTTTAAAGAACAATAGCCCAGGCCAAGAACTAGAACGTTAACACATCTGAGACGCCCCCGTGCACACGATCCCATGTAACCCTTCCCCCTTCTCCTCCCGAGGTGACTGCCACCCTGAACTCCGAGTTACTACATCCCTAAACAACACTGTTTAGTTCTGCCAACCTTGGAACTTTATATAAGCGAAACCATACTGTATATATCATCCTGCAACTTGTGTTTTTCTCCCGTACTATGAGATGCGTTAATGTTGAGACACAGAGCAGCAGTTTGTTCATTTTGACTGTGGATATACGACATCACTCGAGTGCACTACAACCTGTCCCTTCTGCTGGTACTCATTTGTGGGTTGTTTTTTCCCTGTTCATTTTTCATTCTTATAAGGATTGCTACTATGCGTATTTTTGCATTTGGCTCCTAGCACAAAAGTGCAAGAAACTCTGGGCATGTACTTTGTGGGTAACTTCAAGTTCATGAGACATGCACTCTTTACTGGCCATTGCCTTTTTCCACATGGAGCAGGGTACGCGTCGAAGCCATGTGTCCCCTACCTTGGGGCCCCCATGGACCCCTACCTTGACAGCAGTCGTACTGTGTGTTCTTAAGCGTTGCCAGAGTCTGATGGGCGAGAAAGCACATCTCGTTGTGATTTCAGACAGTTCCCTAATTTCTAACGAAGTTGAACACGTTTCATGTTGATAGGCCATTTCTGCTCCCTCTTTTACGAGACAGCTGACATTTTTGTTTGCCCGTCTTTCCATCAGGTGTCTATTTCTCACTAATTTATAGGCTTTATATATTTTAGGTTCTAAACTTTGACAATGGCCTGTGTCCCTAAAGGCCCTCCCAATCTGTAGCATGGGGTGCATGCATGTGTGCACGCGTGTGCATGTTTTCATTCTCTTTTACAAGTGTCAAGTTCTTAATTTAAGTGTGGTTGAATTTCTCAGTCTTTTCCTTTATGGTTTACATTTTTCTGCATTCTATAAGAATTCTTCTGTTTCGAGGTCTTAGAGTTTTTTCTCAATATTTATTCTAAAATGTTAAGGCTTTGCCTTTCATTTACACGTTTAATCCACTTGGAACTGATTTTCGTATGTGCTGTGAGGTAGGGATTCCAATTCCGTCGCCCTCTGACCCATGAAAATAAGTCGCCGTCCCTTCATCGCTGATTACAAAGTCCATCCATTTCCCACGGATCTATAATATCACTTTGTCATATGTCCAATGACGCTATGTGTGTAGTTTGGTTTTGGACTCCCTGGTCTGTCCATTTGTTTATTTTTCCATTCTTGCATCAATCCCCAATTGTCCACTAATGATCCTTTCATTAAGATGTTATTCTGAATTCCTAAAAGCTTTCAGTGCATGATATTCATACTGTAAAATAAGCAGAAGTCAAACTTTATTACCATTTAACAAGTTAATAAGCTTAAGGCACAAGTTAATCTGTAAAATGCTTCTGAATCACGATCCCCATTTTACAATTCTCAAACTGATGATTTTCTAACCCACTGACTTTTTCAAAGCTTTTTTATGTTATCTCATTAATCTCGAACTTTAAATGATACTAATTATATATAATGACCTTATAATATTGTAGAAAAAGCACAGGCTTTGGAGCCGCACACTCATATAGAAGTGACTAGAAACAGGGCTCTATGAAGACTGGGTGCATAATCTCTGGTGCGTCATTTACCTTTCTGAGGCTAAAGTCACCTCATCTGTACAGTGTTGAAAACCATTACCTTTTAAGGGTTTCTGTATGTAGAAGGTAATACATTTAAACACCTAGCACTGTGCTGGACATATAGTAAGCATTAACTAAATTATATATATACATATATGTATACAAACATATGACGTTGAATACAGGTGAACTCAGCTCTCTTTTACTCATGTGGTTTAGTCTGTGATAACACTAAACAACAGTGGCAGCGACATCACATGTGCAATTTAGTTCTCTGTGGCTGTTCCTAAGTGTACTATAGAGTCGTCATGCTGATTGAAGGCATGCCGCTGGCTATTAAAAACTCAAGAACCTACCCAAGAAGTTCACCAGCCACCCTGCCATCCCATTCCTGTTCCTTAGCATCTGGTTTTAAAAATTAAACTCCAATCTCTTCCCTGTGTAGGGTTCCCCCATATCCTACCCCATCGAAATTCAGAGAAGTCGCGGATTATCATTAAAGGAAAACAAAACTCAAGACCACACAAGCCGAGACGTCACCCGACACCACTTCCCTCTCGCTCCATCCGTGTACTTGGTGGGAATCAAATCTTGCTGACCAAACCCACTGAATCTCTCTCTAACAAATATCCCCGCCCCCCCCGCCCTCCCTGTCCACCACTGGCCGAACTGCTCCGTGCTGCCGTGGCATATGGACAATCACAGTAATGTGAACAAACGATTTAAAACCTGCATCGAATCGTCTCGAAAGCCACACCAAAATCCCGGGAAAGCGATACGGTTCCGTGAGCGCTGAGGGGACTGCGGCATGGCAGCTCTCGACGGCAAGTTCAGACGGCGCGCCCAGATCGCACGGCCCGGGTGCTGGGCGCAGAATTCCAACCGGATCAGCCAGTGCCGGCTGCAGCTCTCGACTACCACTCTGCCCGTGCGGGGCTAGCATTTATTCTACACTGTACACTTACATCACCACCCTGCCGAAACCCGCCACGAGGTGTGGAGAAACGCTGATTCTAGATATGTTGTGAATACGGATCCTTCAAAGGGATCTCTCTACCTATGAAATGCAAAACACACTCCTTTCTCTAACAGGCCACAGGAGCTGGCCACTGCTTCCCTGAGTGCTGCTTCTCACCGTCACCCACTTGATGCTCTTCTCTCTGTCCTCAACGAAGGACGCTCCTTACCGTTGTCTTTTCACTTTATAAACCTACAAACTGGATCAAGGAAACGAAAAGAAGGAAGGGTAGAAAAACTGACAACCAGGCAGGGTGGAAGCGAGAGGGAGCGTGGTCCCAAGAAAGCCCAAGGTCAAG
>CM053516.1:3191860-3283471 GCA_028627145.1 Eidolon dupreanum | reverse complement strand
CTTACTAGCAGTGTGACCCTGAAGAAGCTACTTAACCTCTCTGTGCTTCAGTTTCTTCATCTGTTAAAAACGGTTATCGTTAAGATGAACCGAGATACTTGGCCTATAAAAAACCAAAGGTTATCTATTCCTTCTATTATTTTCTAGTCGTAAACCTTGAGAACACAAAGTACTATAAAATACGTGGCAACGAACTATTTTTGTTCTGTTATTAGCCTTTGTTGTCATTGCCATTATTGAGAGTGACCCTGATGAAATCGATAAGTTGCTGTGGGGTTTCTACTGAGCTCCAGACTGCTCCTGGTTCTGGAGTCCCCACCTGTCTGATCTTTATTGTCAAACTGGGGCTCTCCCACAGTAAGGGCAGTCCCCCTTCCTCCCGCCCTTGCTCGATAATCTCAGCACGAACCCCTTTCCTGAATGTTACACTAAGCTGGGGGATTCTCCCCATTTAGCTGAACCGCAGTTACGCAGCCACCATCCGCCTTTCCTTGAGATACCGAGCTGCATCCAGCATGGATTCAGGACACCAACGAACGCAAAAACTGGTACACCGTTCGATCCTTCCGATCTTTAATAAACAGAAATGCTTACTGTATAAAATGGTGCCACCTCAGGGCCGGAGCCACAGCCGAGGCGAACAGACAGCTTTCTTCTGCTCAGACCCGCCGAGGCAGTGAGATAAGGCAGAAGACTTGCAGGAATATGAGAACAATCCTAGACATCTAACAGAAAGGAATCGAAATTTTAATTCAGTTGACGTTGATGAACAACGTAGTTTGTCCCTATTATTTGAACTTCTGACATTCTATTTTCAATACCTAAAAAAGCCTAAATTTCCAGAAATAAAAAAGTTTCAACTGAACATAACTATCATGTTCCACAAGATAAAAAATAAACTAGCACTGCCAGCTCCTTTGACTGAAGTGTGTAAGCATGTCAGATGGAAGAGTTTTTAAAGAGCATATGAAAGAAAAGATAATTTACTCCAGAATAATTTACAGACAGCAAAGGAATGCTGCGAATTACTCAGTTCAAAAAGTTTCTTTCCTACCTTACTTGAGGTCTGATAAAAAATGCTCACTGAAAGCGAGGGTAACATTCTCTGAGAAGCGAGCACGAGGGCCCGATGATAGGCATACATAATCCGTTGTCACCTTGCAGCTCAATTAGCCCTCATGTAAAAACGAGGCATGTGAGGAGAAATGAGGTTTTGACATTATCTCTGCCAGCAAGATCATTACACAGCCTTCATTTAACAGTAGGGCGACGCGACTGTAGCAACAAATTAACTCAGCTCCATTTGCAATTCACGGTGTGTTTTCCCATCGAATGCCATTTGTCTTACCCCGCGTGAGTGTCGCCGTTAGTTTTCCCCAGCACGGCACACGCTCCGTGTGACTCCGCGCGTCACGTCGCCCAGGCGACGCTTACCTTCCAGCGACTTCTGGTAAAGTGTGTTTCCGTGTCGACTACAACTTTCCCTGGGTTACGGCCAGACACTGCCGTAGTGCGCGCCTGGTGTAATCTGTGAACAACCAAGGATGCAAAAGCCCCCAATCGGAGGAGTTTGCTCTCTTCGTAAAGAAAAAAATCAAGAAACGAACAAATATTAGCCAAGTCCTAACCTGGGTACATTTGCATAGTAAGTTATGACGACATTTCCAAAAGACATTTTAGGAAGCAAACACTTTTTTTTTAAATGTACTGGCTATAGATGATAGGTTTTTATTTACATCATCCTAAACAAATGACTCCATAACCTCATGTATTTGCCTTTCCACATTTCACAGAAAACCTTTCCTTAGCTTGAATTTAAAAGCCACTCTGTCCCCTAAAAGTAAAGGGGGTGGTGGTGAAAGGAGTTTATAAAGGGTCATGGCCACAGAAAACGGACTAGGGACTGGGCATGAACAGGCCTATCATGAAAATCTAAGGCCAACTCTAAAAGGTAATGCTCATTTGACTACGAGCTTATCATCTGAGGCTTTTACACATGGAGCTACTCACTGGTGACAATACAAGTGGCCGTAGGTCCTAAGAACCCAGCAGAGAATGCCAAGCTTCAAACATTCAGGTACATAAAGGCAAGTGCATTTGTATACAAGCAATGTAAGCAGAGAAAATTTTTTTAACTCTGTTATAAATGAGTATAGAAATATTCCAAAGTAGAGGATTTCAGTTTTTAAAAATAGTCACTATTCGGCCTGAAATTTAAGGAAATTCCTGAAGAGAAAAACAACACTTTCCAGGAGTTTAAGGTCATTTATCACAACAGTGATTAGCAAAACATCTGTGGAAAAATATATTATTTTATACTCTCAAAGAATCAGGAACAAAAAGATACATATGCATACACTTCACAGTTTCACTGCTAAATGCTTATTGTAACACTGTAAACTAGCAAATAAATGTCCATGATATATATAGGCTGTTTTTTTAATTTAACTATTAAGATAATTCACCAATATCTCTATACTCTCAGGTAATTAACTGTCCTAACTATGCTAATGAATAGATTTAAAGCTTGAAAGTTAACTTATAAACAAGACATATCAAAAATAGAGTCCTATGCCTTTCTATGTGGTCTAACTTGACATATCTCTAGTCAAAGGGATGCTAAGTGAAAGAAGATGAAAGAACCAATGTTTTGCTAGTTCCTACAAAAGGTTTTTTATTAATTAAGCTCTCTTCTCAATTCAGAAATTTATTTTATATACTTAACTAACAGCCTTGGCTCAAACAATTCAATTCAGAGAAAAGATACAGACTAAAGACAGTGAAAAGTTAAAATTTCTTTTTGTGCTCACTCAGCCTTACTAATTGCACGTCCATTCGACTGCTGTGAGGCGAGTAAGCTACTTATTCTTTACACGTTCTCTCATTAGCTCTAAAAGTTGCTGTGTATGAGCACTGCAGGCCTCTATTTTGTGTACTGAAATAATAAATTACACATATATATTACTTTTAGACCCAAAGGAAGTATCATCTTTGTTATATACAGTAAACACAAATCAGTACTTGGGCAAAGGATATGAATGGATATCACATCCAGTATAGGCAAAATTAGTTCATCAGTCCAATTATTAGTGACCTATATGGGGCAATATTCATTCTTTTGTTTGCTTCATTCCTTCATTACTCATTTAACTAGTTTGATCACTTTGGAAAAGATCAAGAAATGCATGTATCCAAAAGTGATATTTAAATTAGTACTTAAAGGATGAATATATGAATTGTCTTTGAAATATGCACCTAAAATATGCAGTTAAAACACTGATATATAATTTTTGCATTTAACACAAAGTGGACAGTTAAAATATGGTAGACTGTTTTGTTATAGAAGTTTTACTCCTAAGAAACTTCACAACTTTTAAAATGTAATTAAAACAATTGTTTTAATGGAAAAATGTGGTTAGAGGATTACTTTTATTTATTTATTTAATTAATTTATTTATATTTAGGTGAGGCAACCCTTGGTCAACCTCACAGATTGCAAGGACCTTGTCAGTTTACAATCCCTTATTTTGTATTTTTTATGCCTATAGCACCTGGTCTTTGTAGGTGGTCTCTCATCCAAGTACTAACCAGGCCCGACCCTGCTTAGCTTCTGAGATCAGACAGGATCGGGCTTGTTCAGAGTAGCATGGTCATAGACTAGAAGATTACTTTTAGACTCACAAAAACATAGTTATTTTCAGGCAAATAGTTAAAATCCTAAAATATTTTTTATGACTGTGAGTGTAGAGCTACTAAATCTAAACATCACTCAGCAAATACAGCTGTCGACTATATCTAGCTTTTGCATGACTATTGGTTTTTCTTTTCCAATTCACGATCGGCATTATCATTAATGTAGCGCATTATACATTTTTTAATCATCTGTGATAAATCACAAAGCCACTAAAACAATGCCACTGTAATAATGTATGGGGTAAAAGCACCTTACCTTAGCTGGTTCAGCTCAAATAATATTCTCTTTTATATGATTTGCTTTAGGAACATACATACATAATGCAGGAAAAATGCCCATGTGTGATGCTGAGGACTAGCTAATGAAACAGATTTATTTAGACACCACTAATATGTGTAAGCCTTTTGGTTTTAAATATTTAAGAATATCTAGTCTTCAAAAATGAAATTCTGTTGAAGTAATTTATGCTAAGAAAATAATTATGTATATGTGTTCAGAAGAGATAACCTTTAATGTACAAAGATATTCATTTAAACATTTATTCACAACAGTTTAAAAATGAGAACCTAAACAAAGGGAATATTTTACATGCACATGATGGAATATTATGCAACTATTAAAATCTACGGTTATTAATACATGCTTACATGTGCAGGATTCAAAACTGCCTATACACAGCGTGCATTCTTCACTCATTTACTTGTTCATGCAGACATCAACCGTGCGTCTGCCATGTGTCAGGCACTGTGCTAGGCCATGGGCACATAGCTGTGAACAAAACAGCCAAGAAGCTCTGCCCTCGCGGAGCCAATATTCTAAGTGAGAGGAGACACAATAAACACACCCAGATGGTAGTTCAGGTAAGTACTGTGGAAAAAAAAAAATTAAGCAAGGAAGTGAGCCAGAGGGTGCTAGGACAAGAGAGTTCTGGTTTGGAAGTAGTCGGGGAATGCCTTAGACAGGTGAGGGAGGGAGCCAGGGGCGTGCTCCACGGAAGAACATTACAAGCCCAGGGAACAGCTCAGCTGGGAGCTCGCGGGCAAGGAGGCCAGTGTCGCTGGAGGGAGTGAGCAGACACACAAGCAGGAGGTCAGAGAGATGACGGCAGCTGTGGGGACAGCGTTGATGGAGGATCTTGTCTTACAAGCTACGGTAGGACGTTTGCTTTTGCTCTGTTGAGAGAAGAGGCCGCGGGAAGGTTTTGAGTAGAAGAATGATACGATGGGCTTCGGCTGAGTTGGGCACTAGCTCCTGTTTTAAGAACAGACTGCAGGAGAACAAAGAGAACCTGGCAGCTTTTCTATCAGGAAAGAGGTGAAGCGGCGTTTGAATGGGACGAGAAGGCATCTGACTCTGAGGTCACTGGAAGACAGATCCGGGTGGATCTCCTAATGAATCGAGAATATTACGAGAGGAAGAGAGGCTTATGGTATAGATATCTAAGAGGAGAACACTGCTGTTCGTTCACTGTTTTACAGGAAAACAACAGGAAGAACAGTGGTCACATTTCAACGTAAGACTAGTCAGAAGTTTTGGAATACGCATTTCTAATAGTTAAATAATACATTTCATTTGGATAAAATACTAGAAAAAAAACTTCATTTGAAAAAAAGGATATGCTACTGTAATCAAAATTCTAAATAAAAAACGGTTAATGATTTCAATAATAAGAAACTTGGAGGGGTAATTTTATGAAGCCAATACTTAATAGACCAAATGAACACAGACTTTAAAAGAATACACTACATGGAATAAGACCAAGAATGAACATAAAACACTAACGTAGGCTCATCATAATACCATACGGGCAACAAGAGCCCATGATAAACTGGGGCTGATGAAAAACAGGAAAAGCAAACAAGAATGGGAGCCTATTTCTGGCAATGCTGGAAACAAGAAAAAAGAACAGAAAAGACAGAGGTGCTTGGAGAGTTGGTATAGATGATAGGAAGAAGGTAGAATTTTAGTCTAAACCCTTTTAATCTTCTCCAGAAGTGCTCTATACACTAAAATGGTTAGGAGAAACTAGAGAGAGAGCTGAAGTCCAAGGAACTAAAGGTGCTGTAAAAGAACGCCCAATTTCCTAAGTTTAAATTCCAGGCTCACATAAGTTAAAATGTGCAGTAGTAGATGCATTTTTGGATATAATTTCAGAAATAAATGAAGAAAATCTTTTCCAAACCATGAAGAGGAAAGTGTCAGAGAAGTAAAACTGTCTAATGAGACTGAGTTTCAAGACTGGGTAATCAAAAAAAAAAACAAAAAAACCAGTGGAACATTACAGACAAAAAAGGTTCATGTCTAATCGACTATCAAATTCCAGAATAAAATATAAAGCTGATTATTTGAGATGAGGAATATTCTCCTCCTACCCTCCTTCTCCATACTGCTGGGGGTGGGGGGGGGGCGGGCGCGGGGTAAGGCATGGTAAGACTCAATGAAATTTTACTAAGAACATTCCAGTTTTACATTCTTTCCTATTTTTTATTTGTTGCTCAGTCCTTACGGTTATGCTGACTCATTACTGTGTGTGGGAAGAAGGGGAAAAAGATAGAAAATCATGGAAGTCTTTGCATGACGTATTGAGGTTATGAAGTTAAGCAAACAAGGACTATGTAGCATGGGGAAAATAAATAAAAAGCTAAAAGCAAAACGAAACAAAAATACTGATTTCTGAGACCAAGATTATAAAAGAGAATGGACATAAGTTCTGGAACCAAGCCTATCTGGGTTTAAATTTTGGATCTGAAACTTAGCCAGTTATGTGATTTGAAATAAATTCAGCTCTCTAGGAGTCACTCTTATTGGTAAATGTATGAGCAACAATATTTACCTTAAAAAGGTATTTTGAACAATAAATGAGATAAAAAAAAAAAACACAACTCAGAAAGGGTGTTCGAAAGGGATGTTACTGTTTCTTCCTATTTCCTTCACCAGCTCAAATGCCACGTCTCCTTTCAATCCTTCCACAAATACAGCAGCTCGAGACAGAAGAGAGAACATTCGCTGTTTTTAAATTAGTTCACATCTCTAAATTCATACGGATATTCCAAGATATTTCAAATATAGTCTTAGAACTGCATTTTCTTTGTTTCTATCATATGCCAGGAGGCTTACAAATTAATAATCGAGACAGTGATGACAAACGAAGGTAAAATTATGATCATTTATTAAACACAGAGTTTATCAGGACCTAGAAGAAAAAATAATAATTACTAGGAACTAGCACAGGTTCACGAAGAGTGAATTTTGCCAAAGAGATGGCATTTGCTCTTGTTGACGAGGTTAATGACGTGAAAGGAAGATGGTAGAAATATGGTCTATGAGAACTTCAAAAGGATATCTAACAAAAACATCTGCAACAATGACAGTAAACTATGGCTGGCCAAGAGTTCAGTTAGGTGGAATTATAGAGAGCAAAGCAACCTTAGGCAAAGAAAACTGACTCATAGATGGAAATAAATCTACACAGAAATTTCCAATGGCAGCATTCTTGGCTCCTTCAGTTTAATCGATGTAATTATCAAAGTATGAGAACCAAAAAAAAAAAAAAAAAAAAAAAAAGAGAACGTACGCTTCTTAAACATTCATGATACAAGATGACTGAATCAAGATTCAAAAGAAAACCTGAACAATCTGAAATTCAGCCTTCCACTACAAATAATTTACTTTGGGTACCATATTTAAGGACATCAACATACAAGCACATTTAAAAGTGAACAATCAGAAAGGTGAGGATGTTTGAAAAAATGTGAAAAATAACTGTACAGAAATGAGGTGATCTAGTATGAAAAAGATAGAAAACTGTCCAAGTATTTGTGGGATTATCATGTGGCAACTCTTAATTTATTTCACTTGCTTAATATCTTCATATGTATCTGACAGGTGAAAAAAAATGAGGCTCAGAGAGGTAATGCAGAGAGCTAGCAGAAGAACTGGAACTTAAATTTAGGTCTGGTGAAAAAGAAAAATCCAATTTATTCTGTGTCATCCCAGAGAATAGAACTCTAACCACTTACATTGGGATGCCAGATTTCAGCTCATCATAAGGAAGAAATAAAAACAAAGCAAAAATTTAACCTTATAAAATCTGGACATAAAGGCTGTATGTAATGTGATCAAGAACAACTTGAGCCTAAAAACACATGACTTATATTCCAGGCTTCATGGGCATTTGGTGAACAACGGTTATGCCAGCTGTTCCACAATCCCTTAATCTAGACGACGACCCCCGTGGAAAAACAGAATCTTATTACACACGAAAATAACTGGCCCAAGGTCCCAAAGCAAAGAACCAGGATTCAATCACAGGTCTTTCTGGTTCTTTCCTCGACAGTTCTCTGACCCTGGCTACACATTAAAATCACCCAAAACTCTTTCAAAATCCCAGTGTCTGACTTAATCTGTCTGAGACGAGGCCACTTGTTGGGACCTGGGTGTTACCTCCCACACAACTCAGCACCATCATGACCACACAGGGGAGGAGAGCTACTTCTCTGGCGGGGGGCGGGGGCGGGGGGAGGTAAGAGTGAAAAAGTAAGAAGTCAGCTTTCCCGAACAGAATGTTGAAGCATCTTTATAGAAACAAATTTGAAATGCAACATTGTACCGATTTACAATCTAGTTAAACAAAATCCAGATATGCCGAGATCCCAAACATTAGAAGTATCAGAAGTGCAAGAAGACAGGCAGCCTGACAGGAAAGTTCATAACCCGCTCTTCTAAAATATGCTTTTTAAACAAATAAAATGACACTTTTTAAAGTCAAATACTGTTAAAGATTACTTGTCTTTTGCACAAGTGGCAGATCTGTTATCATCCTCATCGCACTGGAAGCTTATCCAACAGATGTCCTCTCCGTGCCCTCCGAAAGCTCTTTGTGAGCTCAAAATTAACCCCACTATCGCAGTGTTTCTTGGATGAGCCGGCGTAGGATATTTGAAGAGGGTCTTTGTGGTCGTGAAATGAGAAAAGCCGCATTAAAAGCATTAAAATAATTGTGCTCACTTGGGGAAAAAAAATCAGCAAAATACGGTGCCAGCATTTATGTGAGTGGTTTCCCTGCAAACGTCTAATTCAGTTTTCAGCTCTTTAATTAAAGAGATATTCTTTAAAATTGGGAAGAAATGGTAAGTTGAATGTCATCCCCTTCCTCCTAGAATGAATGACCTCTGATAAGTATCTGAACCATTTAAACACTAACACACATAAAATGTGATTTTTTTTTTTTTTTTAATTCAAGAAACTTGAACTTTGGAGTGGTCAAAGAAAAGCAAGAACTATTTTCTAAATTTAATTAAACAGGGGTGGGGGGAACAGAGCTGACAAGCAGATGAGTCGTCTAAATCAACTCTGCAAGCTAGATGTTAAGAAAAGGGGTATCGTTTTTTGGTCGCGAGAGGCCAAGGTGACTGCTTATGTTTTGAACTGCTCGTTAATTCTGGTCGGAGCACAAATCTGTCTTCTCTCTCTTATAATTAATTCTCAGTGTCAGAACTGCTAGATGTCCTTTTTAGAATCACCCTATCCTGGCTGTTAATTATATTACAGAAATATGTTCAAATAATGGTAACGGCCTGATTCTAATGCTCACAGCGCAAGTACAGGTAAAGCTCAATTAATGCCTTAGCTAAATATGTTTACTTAATTATTTTGCAGAGAACATGAGAATGATTTGTTTTGCAAAAATGATACTTGAAGAGATGATTTTTAAGCGTGTGCTGTCTCAACACAAATAGAGGACAGGGACCACTGGGCATTCGACAAATACTGATTACGTACTGACATATACAACGCTAAAATATTACTTCTTAGAGGGTTTTACAAATGCTTAGAAAATGGACAAATCAGAGAAATACAGTGACCAAGAAAAAGTTTTTTGAAGGTAGTGGTATAAACGGTGCCTTTTTAGCATTTTTACAGATTCAGTTACAATGGTCTTATTTTCTCAATGGCGCCATTTCCCCAAGCCTCACCCCAGAGCTGGCCCCAGCAGCTGCCATGGAAATTTAGACTGAAACCAAGAAACCCAGAACAGCCCAGGGAGAGCCTGGAGCTGACAGAGCCACCTAGGACCCCGCAGTGCCCCAAGGCTGGTCTCGGTCCCGGAAGGGCCCTTCCACTCACTGATGCCCGTGATGTGGACTGACATTCAGTGACTGCGTGGAGTTTCTGGATGGTTTACCTGCCTACAGAGAGCTGGCTTGCAGTGTATGAAAGAGAGACAAAACCGATACAGGGAGTAAAGGCAGACCTGAAAAGAGGGAAGGGGGAGGGACGGGGGTGGGGGTGGAAACAACATTCCTGAACACTTATTACGGGCCAGTCACGTCGCTAAGGACATTACTTATGTCATATTCATGCAACCTCTCTTCTCCCATAAACCGTGTCAAGTAAACGTTACTATTGCTACATGCAAAAGCAGAAACGCAGCCATAGAAAGGTTAAGTAAACTGTCTGAAATCACTCAGTCCAGAAGGGACAGATCGAACCAGGATTTGAGCCAGGTCTTTGTGGCTCCAAAGAGCATGCTTATCTAGGAAAATATTAAGAAAAGCAAAATTCAAGATCCAATTCAAGGAAAAGGAAAACATAAAATTCAGTATCATATACTCATACTTGAAATGTAAAAGATTATTATTTCCCTTTTAATTCCTCAAATTTACACACAGGCCTGGGAATCTGGGAATTATGTATTTTTTTCTAGGTCTGTGGAGTGATTGGGCCTCAGGTGACTTTTGCACTTAAAATCATAACATTCACAGTTATTTTTTAAGTTCTTAAGGCTTCCTGATCCTTCCAGATGATGAAACAAAGACATAAAATGCTTAAATGTCTTGCCCAAAGTCACAGTGCTAGATTTTTGCAAAGCTGGCATTAGACCTCAGATCTGACCCATGATCTACCGTGCTTTCCATTATAGAGTGCTGGGTTTTTCTGTTTTTCTTTTCCCCAGCGCAGGAAAAGATTGTGACTCTTAGTTATCATAAGCACATGACACAACCACGAGAGTGTCATTAAAATCCTCTCAAAAATTAGCACGATTCATCATTACTTTATAAAGGGAACCAATTATCTAGGATTTTGTCAATTTGGCTGTAACAAAATAATCAGATGTCATTAGGAAAAAGCCAAAACTAAGTAAGCTTATTTAAACAAAATAAAATTTGGATTTACTGGGCAAAATTCTAGGTGGCTCAGATTTAAAATACAACTGATGTAAAAGATCAATACATCATGACATGAGAAAACTGTTACTGATTCTTTATGTGCTTCCAATTTGATTACTTTGGCCTTCCCAACAAATAAATGGAAGCACCAGAAACCTATTAGTATGATAATAAAGCCTTGCTCCTGGATGTGTACTATCTCTGTGCTTGGAGGACAACAAACAAACAAACAAACAAACAGACAGAAATCAGCTCAAAAATCTGCTCTACCTTTTAATAAAAGAATATCTGAACTAATTACAAAATGCAAAATTTCAAAGAAATTTAGAATGATCAGATTGCCTTTCCTTTCTCTAAGTCTCTACAGAAATCCATTTCTATACATCTTAAAAGCCAACAGCTTCTATCTTTTAACCCATTGTTCCTATTTATGTTTTTTTCAAAATTCCAATTTAAAAAAAGCCCAACCTAATTAGCTTCAGCTTATTATCATCTATTATTATCCAAAATAGTGAGTGCAGTGGGTCCTTTTATATACAGATAATGATACAGTTGAGAGGAATATGTTTATTAGTCAATGTTACGAACTGAGAAAATGGAAATATATAAAAGGCATATATCTATACACAGATGAATACACAGACACGTTTGCACATATACACACATTTATACATACTTTAATATTTGGAATGCTTTTTGCCTGCATTACATATCTCCCATTCCCTCAAATAAAAGCAGTTTAATAATTTAAAAAAGCATTTTCTTATTAGGAATACATATTGTTCCTGTCACAAGTGATGAAATAAAATCGGAACAGTAATGACAGAGTATGGTAATAACTTAATAATCTATTTAAAGCAAAAGTATACTTTCCTAGAACTTAATGCTGCTAAACCACTCATGTTTCATTACTACAAATTATATAATATAAAATACTAATTGCAAAAAGAAAATGGGTAGGAGTTTTCCTATTTTTTGTTCAACCGATGTAACTTTAAAAAGGAAACACATGTTTCCTTTTTAACATTACCCATACAAATGGGGTTCCCATACTTTTATAATATTCTGGCTACAATTGATTGTAGCCAGCCAACCTAAATCAGATGCGGAACTCCCCTCCTTTGAACTAAATGAATTCTGTTATCATAGAGAGTTGAGACTTGAAAAAATTGCTTACAATTGCACACACGAGTGACAGAGATAGCTAAGTCTGAATTAAGATGTTGGCTATGAGGTTCCCAATAAGACCTTGATGCGATTGTTGGCCTGCTCGTGACACGATCACACGGGTACGGATTTGGAATTCTATTAGTATTACCAGAGGGAGAAAAGTCAAGGAGTCATCAAGAAAACAAATCTATATCTTCTACTCCATCAGCCAATTACTGTTGTTAAAGTGGAATTAGATGGGTATTGACAACGCGAAGAGGAGAAGGATTAAGCAGATGACTGAATGTGTGGCAAGCGCCGGTGATCACTTCGCTTTTCTCGCACTGTTTTGGTTTGTGCTGCACAAAGTTCCTTAAAATTCTAGAACAGAAGTGTGAGAGTAGATTAACAACTGTTAATATCATGCCTGAGACAATGCAAATGATAACATGTTTGCTAGCTGGATAAGGCACAAATATTTTCACGTAAGGTACTATTTTACCCAAGTCTCTATGCAGCAGCTTAGCAAAGGTTTAATAGAAATGTGCACCTGTCTATAAATTTAAAAAAAAAAAAAAAAAAAAAACCTTGGAAAGATTAAATAAAAGATTTTTTTAAAATTTGTTAATATTTTTAAGGCAAAAAATTCCCCAACTGCATTTTGAAAACTACATATTTTCTTAAAGAGTGAGGATAATACAACTCAGCTGATTACAAAATCAAAACTCTTCTCTTGCGTGAAGAGGCAGTACAATGTAATAGATAAAAGCACGATCTTTGACTTTTGTGAGACCTCGTTTCAAGTCCGGGCTCTGGCATTTGCTATAGCTCTGTGACCTTGAGGAAATTACTTAACCTATGGCTTAATGTCCCAGTCTGTAAAACTGAGATATAACACCCATGTCGTATGGTTATTGTGCAGATTAAACAAGCGTGCTTGTGGAAAACACTGAGCACAGTATTCAATTATTGTTAGCTTTTGCTATAATATAACATTAGTGCTATATTACTATTGAAATCAGCTAGTTATTTTGTTTACAGATAAAATTCAGTGTTGTTACATGGTGATTTGGAATTCCTGAGGTGTTAAGTGGTTCAAAGTCAAGGACCCCATAAAAGTATCGGTTATCAGCGCCAAAGTATTATATAAAAGCTGGTTTTACTTTATACTACAACCTGCACCCTCCCCAGAAAAAAATAGAAATCACAAAGCGTCAGGATGATTTGATTTAATGATGGGAGGAAAATTACCAGCCTAAATAATACACCAAGACACAAAACCTAGCTTTGTTGTTTGAAATAGGAATATTTCGTCCACAGCTTGATGAGTTCACTAAATCTTGGTTAAAGTTTCTGATATCATTTATTTTTTGCCATTTTTTCCTTATATCAAAGTTTACATCCATTTACGCCCTAAGTTTTACTGACTCAGTAACAAACACTGTCACCTTCCCTTTACCCCACCACTCACATATTTTGCTGTTAAGCATATTCATTACAGCCTTTGTCTTTGAAAGTCAACTTTGGGTGATACATAAATAGTATAACAGACACGAGTATATTCATGCCAGACTAAAATATCTATGTGAAATTATTATCTAATAAACATACCAACGAATTTTGATTAGCATCCCTTGGTACCACCAATTTCTGTCTTAGTGTGACTACAGAATGAGTGACCCTCTGATTCATCATTAAGTACATGATAACTGATATTCTGGGTTAGTCAAAATATGTAAACAAAGTTTTCACTTACAATATCAAAAAAAGTAAACGTTTTATTCATATGCATACTTAGAAATTATGGTGGATTATGCCTAAAGTTTTTAAAGCCTCATGAAACTTTCTTTTTTTTATTTCCAGTGAACGGAGGTAGCCTTACTTCATAGCCTGATTTTTTTTTTAAAGGTGCGAATTTTCCTAAACTTAAAATTGACAAAAAAGTATACAAAGGAATATGACTTAGTTTTGTGATTCAAATAAAATTCAAGCAATTATATATTTTACAAAAAAGAAACTGAAATTATAGATTTAAAAAACAGTAGCAAAGAATGCCAAGGATGTAATAAAATTGACAATGTTTCCAATGGCAATACATTCAAGAGAAAAAAAAAGGATACTAAGAACGAGACTGTGCTATTAAAATTTTAGTGCTATTTTAAAAGTAAAATTCTGATCAAGAACAGAAAAGCAGAGAGATGCCCAAATACAGACAAGAAAAAAACCTCTAGCAAATCTAATAACTTTAACTTGGCCTGCCAGATCTTTTCAACTCATTGAAAAATTCACTTAACTTAATATTGACATAGAGATGTGTAAATCAATACAATCAGAATGAAAGATATATTTTAATTTAAAAATGTTCAGACTGCCACAGTAAATCTATGCACCCAGCACATAAAAATCATCAAGAGTTTAAATGCTGAGACATAATATTGGGGCTAACCCACATCTAAAGGTGAATACCAAATACTAAATTTTTATCATTAAAATTTGTACTTTTCATGGCACAGGTAAGGCAAGCTTGACAAAATTTACCGAAGAACCAGATGAGCTGAATTTCACTGAGAATCCATCAAATCCTGCAATCAGGGTACCACCTCTCTGCTGTGTATAAAAAGTCCTATCTTTCTACACAACTAGCAAGGTCTTGTGATCTTCCCAGACGCAATGAGAAAAAAATAAAGGAGGGTACCCCAATCTCAGCGATTTTCCATGCAGTCAGAAGCTTCGCCTGTGGTATGCAACATGGGCTGTTAAGATGTTTTGTGAGCATAAAATACACAACAGATTTGAGCACCAAAAAAGCGTGAACATCTCAGTCATTTTTGCTACAATCATTTTGCTATTACATACACACGTTTTCAGGGTCAAAACTAAAACTAATCGTGTGTTTCATTCAGAAATGTATTCATGAGAAAGTGAGATTTCCACAGACAAGCGAGCACAAGGATACGTAAGCACAGGTTAACTTTTTCTGTTCCTTAAATAAATGTATCATGTGTACAAGTTTAACTTGGTAAATCACACCTTGCATCTAAACAATTTCTAATTTAAATAAATTGGAAATATCTCCACTCCCCTATCTTCCACATACTACTGCCTATCAGAAAAGAATTATGAAAAGGATAAAAACTAATAATCGTAACTCCGATCACTAGTAAGATAACTTTTCAACTTACAGATTTGAAAGTTAAAATGTTATACTTCTAAAAAGTCTAGATCAAACAAAAACGGGTTAGGAAGTGTATAGGATGGGAGCCAAATTTTCCCAGTTATCTCAAAATCACAGCGAAGAGATCTGCTTTTCACATCCTGCTCTCATCTCCTCATAAGTTGTGTGTAACTTTGCCCTCAGTGATCTTTCTCCTCTCACGCCATCATCCCTCTCCGTGAAAGCCTTTCTCTTCCCCATCTATCTTCTCAGGCTTTGCTCCTTTAAAAGAGAGCTCCTCACACCAGCAGCAGCCTCTACCCAGGAGCTTGTTCCAAATGCAAGCTCTTGAGCCCGCCCAAGATCTCTGAATGAGAATTTACATTTTAACAAGACCCCCACCTCCCTCCAGAGTTCATCTGGAGACGAAGTTTCGGAAGCTCTGCCGCAGGCTTGCAGGAAAGGCCTTGCACCCTCACAGTCCTGTCTCCTGTCCTAACCTTTCACATCTGTGAGTCTCCGGTGTTACGGAGGTTGGGGAGCATCTTAGAAACCACCAATTTCGAAACTTTCATTTTACAGACAGGCAAACGGGAAATAATTAGCAGTACCTAGCTCAAGACCTTGTCTTAAAAGGCCCTCGGGAAAGGACAAGTCCTACGACAAGACAGGAGGAGAAATTGAAGGTAAAAGAAGTTAAGGACTCAACATAAGATCATGTAGTCAGTGAGTTGCAGAGATAAAGCAAAACCTGCCCCATGCTGACTGCAATGTCCAGTGCTCATTCCGACACCTGATGCACTACAGCAACACAAGGCTAGAGGCTGAGAGACTGCAGCTCTCCTCGTTTCTCGTGGGACGTGTGGGCGAATACGTCTCTTGTGACACGACACGTGCACACGCACGCGTGCCTAGCACTGAGGTGCTTCACAGAGGAACAGCTTTAACTATGAAGAGCAGAGAAATACAACTTTCACAAATATGGCATATACTACCTTTCTTCAGCTTAAGATCGACTTTCCTTTTCAACATCGATCGGTTTTGCTTCTGTCAAAAAATATCTCAAGTGTGGGGGGAGGGAGCGAAATCAGGAAGTAATGAGTAGAGGTCACGCAAAATAAACTTAAAACACAGACACAAATGGCCCTGACTGGGTCGGGCACTATTACTCAAATTAGCCAGTGGAAGAGTTACTTGTAAAATGCTTGACGCTTTGGTAGAAAAGTACTACATAAATTATTTTAAATAATAACTTAAAATTCTATCGCATTTTCAATTTTTTTAACATTTTATTTTTTTTACTTTTTCCCCCTACCCCCTCACATTTTCAATTTTGTACTAAGTATTTTTATAACCAATTTTCATAGAAATCATCTTAAAGCCATCATAACACAATAATGTTAAAATGCTTTTGATAATAAAAGTGAATATAAAGATGGACTCCAAGTAAGAGCATGCTCTGTACATGGCAAATTTGTTTGCATTTTATTTTCAATTAATAATATATTGTAAAAAATTGTAAGAGAAAAAAAGTCAATAAACCCGAAAAAAGAAAAACAGAGAAGGCAACACCACAATTTACTTTTAAAAAGGTAAAAAAAAAAAAAAAAAAAAAAAAGCATTAAAGTTGGTTAGAAAAAAAAAAAGAAAAAGGAAAGCTTAAAAATGAAGGCTTAACATCCAAATATTGTGGAGATGATGGCGATGAATTATTTCATGTTTTATCAAAGACCAGAAGATGTGGCAGGCATGGAAGCAACTCACAGGATAACTAGCCAGCGAGAAAGTAAACAGAACTTTCATGATTTAAATAATGAACTCGGCCACTCCATTGTGCCTTGCTGCCAACTAACATCTGAATATAAAATATCCTTAACAATGATTAATGGCAGCCCTTGGGTTGCACAGTTTCTATGACAACAGAAATACACCACTCAGTGTGGGTGCCATAGATGGCTAACCCTGTGACAAAGGCATTAAAATGACAACTTTTAGAGTTGGCAAATTCCTTCTTACACAATCCAATAAAACAAGAATGAGTTAACGGCTACTAGTGTCTCGTAAATAATTACTGCAAGTATTAGATTACTCCCATTAACAGAATAAATGTATTTAACAGCAGAGTAGACTCAGCTAAAAAAGAGAATTAGTCAACTGGAAGACAAAGCTCTGGAAATTATCTACAATGCAACACATGTAAAGACAATGAAATGGAAACTGGGAAAAAAAAGGATTGAGAGACACTGAAAATCAAATGAGAAAGTGTAACATATGCTCGTCTGGAATCCGAGAAATATGGAAGGCTGATAATAAACAGGAGGCAATATTTAGATAAGAGCTGATTTTTTTCTAACTGGTTAAAGATAGGAATTACCCAGACACAAGAAAGACAACATAAAAGCAGGATAAATAAATTTATATCTATACATAATTTTGTAAAATTACAGAATATCGAAGACAAAAAAAAAAAAAAATCAGCCAAAGGGAACAGGGGAAACACAATATCTATCATTAGTCTGATAACAGATTTCTCAATAGCAAAAACTAATGCCAGAAGACAGTAACAGAATATCTCCAAGTGCTAAGAAAAATCATTTAACCCAGAAATACATATGCAGAAAACTATTTTTCACAAACATGGGTGAAATGAGTCCAGTTTCATATTAAAAACAGCAAATTTATCAGTTTTAGAACTTCACTGAACTGCCTTCTAAGTACGTACTTGAAGAAAAATGATCCCAGAAACGAAATGTGAAATGTAAGATGAAAGGGTGAGCAAGAATCTGGTCAGCCTTTATATCTAAACAAACACTGAAGGTGAATACTAATGGCTAATTCATAGGTTTACAAAACTGACAGGCTGGAGAGCAAGAGACGGTTTAAGTGTGAAGAAGGATGACGAAAATTAGTGTTTAGGGTCCTTATAACTGTCAGAAGCCCTGACATTATTTTCCAAGGGCCTTAACTTAACACCCATCTGAGTATTCAGTATTCCTTAAATTAGCCAGGCATTCTTTCAACTCTTTATCTTCCCTAACGCTGAATTTGAGCACTAGACTTAGAACTAGACGACCTGTGTTTGCTCAGGAAAGGAATATCCGGAATCAAGCCTGTGTTCATCTTCACAAGAACCCCACGCTCAGGCAGCCAGCACGCTCACCAGCATACTGAGTTCCTGTGGCGTGTCAGGCACTGCTCTAGACACGAAGCAAGCAGGTGAACAAGACAGACAAGAGTCCCTGGCCCGGGAAGCTTCCATTCTAGCATCTAGATCTGTCAGGCTAGGGCATGTGCCGTACAGGAAAGAGAAAAGGTTGTAGGAGGGAAAGGAATGAATAGACGGGGAGAGAGAACAGATCCAAGGAACTGCCCCATGATGGTGGAATAACTCAAGTCGAGCTCCTTCTAGTCCAAGCTTCTTGGTTTTTCTCCTCTCTGTTGCTGCTCTCACTCCTTTGTGGGAAAATCAGTAAAGACGCAGCCCAAGAACCCTTCTTAACACCCCCTCGGTGGAAGAGACTATCCCCTTCATCTGGTCTCAATAGTGCAACTGGTTTATGTCTCTGTCATGGCACTTACAAATTTTCTTAGCTGTGCATTAATCTGTATATCCCCAAAGACTGCAGGTTCCTTAAGAGCAGGGACATGTGTCATTCACTACCATTGGAATTCCAGACCTTAGCAAAGTACCTGGTATCGGAAATCCCAACACCTTTTTGTTCTTCAACTCAATAATGAGTTTCACTTTAAACATGGTCAAATTCAGAACTACTTATTTATAGAAACTATTCTTCAATTGAAGATTTGGGCATGTTTTAAAAGAAACAAGAATAAATAATGGGGTATCAAGTCAAATCAAAGTAACTATAACCTTAAGGGGATGACCGGAAACAAGCTTGAATTGTCCTGGGGGTAGAAGAGTGACTCAAATGAAAAATAAGAAAAAACAGAGATAGGAATGAGAAGGGAAATGGCCATGGGTCATGTGTCGTAACTACCTGGCAGGATCTGCAAACTACACAGGCTGTTCCCCATTGTGGAAGTGGGGGGCTGAGCTACAGCCCCACTTAAGACCGGTCACCTGAGTGAATCACTGCATTGCAGTAACGTGTTCTCTCTCATGGTTGCTGGGATGGAGAAAACGCCAAGAACCCTGGGCGAGAGGGCACGTGGAGCTAAAGGTACAGACCCAGCTGCCTTCTGCATAGGGAGAGAACTGAGAAGGGCTAGAGCGAAAGAAGAAGTGTAGATAGAAGAGAGCTGGTTAAAAACAAAAACAAATACAAAACGAACACTGAGATACAGGAAGGAGAGAAGCCAGGAAAACAGAGTAGCAGAGGAAGGCGAAAACTGGGAAAATACAGTAAAGAGAAACCAAGGTGAGCGTTTTAACAGGGACATGCTCAGATGATGAATGCTGAAGGGAAGCTGAGGAAAATCGGGTTGAGAAATCATTAGAGCCAGGAGTTCAACAGTGACCTGGGAAGAGAATGACAGAGAAGTGTCTTAAAGGATTTAGAAGAGCGTGGAAAAGATAAATCAATGGAAAAAAAAAAAAAGTTACAGTCTCTGTAGAAAACTTGGTGTCTTCTTAGCAGCATAACCAAAGACTCAATTGTGAAGGACAACGGACGGCAGTGACCGAAACATGACACCTGAACAGCATCAGGTCCAACAACGCTGCCGAGGAAAGCAGTCAAGAGCCTTGACCTACACCTACTAGGAAGCTATATCTGGGGGGGGGGGGTAGTCCTTTTAAGCACACAGTTGTGTTTTCAAACATCATTATTCTGATGATTAGGATGATCTCGTCATTAAAAGGGCTGATTTTTATAGATGAAGTACTTTACCTATTAAAACTTGACCATAAGACCTCATCCATACGTGACCTTCTCAGAAAAAAAACTCCAATCGTATCATTAAATGCTTTTCAAAATGAGGTAAAAGTAAAAACTAAATAGCTTACAAGTTTTAACTCAGTAATAACGTCTTTATTCTTTACTCGGTATCATCATTCATACAGACCACTGTACGTAACAACTGAAATAGATCATATCCTCCTAAAATAACGGTAACAATCATAAAATAATGTCAGCTGACTTCGCAAAATCTAACCCCCTCCCAGGGAGATAATTTAATGAAGATAAGTTAAACAAACAGTCCATTATGAACATATAAAACGAATAGTAAACATTTTAAACACAACTGAAATATATATGTATATACACACACATATATATAAACAAGTATGAAACTAGTAATAGTTATACAAAGCCATTCGTTTATGTGAGTCAGAATAAAAACTACTTAAGAAGGATGTTTTTAGGATGCATTCGATGAAAGAAGAAAACTGAGTAATTATAAAGAGGGTATTGTATCAGAAAGAGGTAAGAAGTCCTCCAGGTAGGACCAATTATTTCAAAATCTAAGAAGCAAAAGTTACTCGGTCCTGTTTGGTGGCACTATACATGGTCGAATATTTAAAAGAATGTGAACCCACAAGTCGTGCCATTTAAAATTTTTCCAGAGGGCCTGACTGCTGTCATTAAATTGTGCCGTCTCCAGGTGTCCAAGGGCCGGCCCCCTCCTCCCTCCTCTGCTCGCCCTTCGCCACTCCCTCTCCTGTAAGCCCCATTCTAGAAGGCCAGGCACGGGCGGATCCGGGCCAACAGCACGCGGCTCACGCCGAAGGTCCCCGCTCATGCCTTTCCTCTGTCCAGAGCGTCTGTCCTGCTCTCCTCCACCTGGGTAACACCTAGCTCGCACTTGCGGAAGATGGTTCTCAAGTTCTGTCCACTTCGGGAGTCATTCCTGGAGTTCAGTGAGGTCCGTCCACTCTACCTACCTCACCTGCACGGCTCTGACCCGTCTGGCAGTCCTCAGGGACACCGGTTCCTTGCTGTTCTCCCTGAGCTGGGTGAGGTGTCCCTGCCCTCCGCGTTCGCTCGGCACCTCACTCGTAAAACTCAGCCCCGCATGTTGTAATTCTCCATGTTTATTTCTATGGATCGCAAGCTAGTCTAAGGGCGAGAGCGAAACACCCTCGGCTCTGATCCCACGCCTGGCAAAGTGCTCCCACGGCATGGTGCTCCCTCCTAAGCACGGCTCTGCAGAGTGAGGGGTTGTGTCTGCTTGGCCGGCTGCCGTCCCCAGACATACAGAACGCCACCTGGCGCACACTGACGGTTGAACGGATATCTGCTAACTAGGGTTTAAATAAATATTTCTTAAACATAAATGAACTGGATGAGTAAAAGGCATTCAGTTGTTCTAAATGCTCTACATGTGCCCCCACTTAAACATGTAACATGTATATAACATGGCAAACCAAACAGTTGTAAATAAACATATATGTAAGAGTTAGAGAGTTCTATATTTATAAATAAGGACATTATTCATGCAAGTGAAAACTCTGGAACAGAATCAATCAGTTATTTATAAATGAATATAAATGAACAAACGCTTTAGAAGAGAGTCTCAGGAAATATGGAAAAGGTGTGAAGGGAAGTAGCTTTTTTGATGAGCTGTGCCATGGAACTCGCTGAGCAGTGGTTTCCCCTGGTCTCAGTCATTACTCCTCACAGAACAGCACCCTTCCTTATTAGATATTCTAGGGAAGTTAAGGGAGGTTAAAAGATTTTACTTCTCTTTCCTGATATAAGCACGGTACCATTCAGACCATAAGTGTCACATTAAGAAAGCCTGCATTTATCTGTGTTCAATTAATCTAATAGGGTCAAGTTTCTCTTAGCAAGTACAACAGTTAAGCTTGTGTCTGAATTAGTTTTATAAAATAGCGCACTGGGGTCACTTGACACCAGCTTTTCATACAATAACTGCAGAAATGGTCATTTGATTCGTAAATATATGAGAAAACTACAAAAAACAGTATACACGTTAGAGCTTTAAGGTCCTTGGTTTGTATTTTAACATTAAGTCTCTATTACTTGCTGTTAAAGATACAAGAATTAATTGTGCCTAAATCTAAGTGGTTTCTAACACATTGTATAAGATACATTTAAATCTCTAAAGACGAGAAAATAAATGACACATATTTCCTAGATCCTAGGAAAAAGCATCATTAAATCTCAAGCACTGGGGTTTTCTTTAGCCAACAGTCAAGGTTAAGGAGCAGCAGCAACTGAACGGAAAGGCAGCAGACTCTCCACGCCCTTCAGTCTGCCAGAGCGCGCTTTCGTGGCATCGTAAAACGTTTTGAACCTGAACCCCTCCAGCTGGGGAACAGCCTTTCCACCGTGTGGCTACACCCCTACCATCAAGCTACTTCACAGGCATATACATCACCTGCCCCTGGAGGAATCTGAGCTTTGGACTCTTAAAGTAAATGAGTAAAAATAGTTCCTTTACAGTTCACGAAGTCCTATTACATAGCTTATTTCATCATATCTTTTATTATCCCTATTTTAGGGATGAGGAAATGGAAGCTCACGAAGTGATCCCTCCAAGGTCGCACAGCCTGTAACTCAGGGATCTGAGAGAAGTTGCGATGATTTCTAGTCGCATGCTTTTTGCTTGCACTATACAAAAGTGGCTCGAACACAGTTTCGGGAGTAAGGAGTGACAGAAGCGAGGCCTGTGAGTGACCGAGATGCCTTCGGGCAGGGAGCTTTGCGGATGAGGTTTTAACTTCCATGTATTTTGATGCATGGGCCTGCATCCCACAGACTGACACCGAGGGTGGTGTTTCAAACGGCAAAAATGGTAGGAGCAAAGTGACAGCAGCTGGGAAGGTCGAGGCACACGCAGGATGTATCCGCCGGGGAGACTCGGGGTCCAGAGACTGGAAAACGAGTGGAAATCCTAATGGCAGAAACTCAGAACAGGAAGAAAAAGAGTTCTATACTTCATTCCATAAACTAAGGGGCGGCACTAACAGAGTCAGAAGTCCAACAGGTGACAGGCCTCGCATCGGAATTTGAGGAGAGGCGACGGCGGTGTCAAAGAAAGCGGAGAGAGACTGAACGAGGGTGAAGACTATGCCGATGGCTGAAAGAATGAACCAGGGAAGAGTCCGTGGGTTTCGATCTGACCTCCTCAGTAACATTCGTCTTGCTTGAAAGTAGTGTCCCTGGCAACCCTTAAAGCTACAGTTAAAAACACGAACAAGAATTCCGTCTCAGGGATGAATTCACGTGCAACTAGGAATCTCAAAGAGGCAGGTGGGGAAAGCAGAAAGTGCCCTGGACCAGGAAGCAGCGGACTGGCCCCGGTTCTGCCTCGTGTTAGGTAGGTCAGTTACTCTGTCTTCTCAGAACCTTAACTTCCTCCTTTGACAGGTGCATATGCCAAACCTGTCGTCCTTCACAAAACTAACGCTACCATGCAAAGGTGACAGCTGCAATATTACAGTCATTATTAAAAAGTCTTCTTAACTGACACTAACAGAGAAAAACTCCCAACATTTAAGCAATAAATTGACTCCATTATCATTAACCAATGTTTATAAAACCACCAGAGAAATACCACTAATATCTATTATCGGGTTTTTAAAAGAAAGGCATAAACATTCAGTTTATCATTTTTTTATTTAAAAGAGCATGATTTACCTTCATACTTTATATGATGGGAAAATCAAATTAGGAGTACATATAAGTCGGATTACTTTTAAAGTTTTTACAGCTTGCTAAATTGATTAAAACCTAAAATTTGTTAATATAGAAATTAATTTGTTAAGTACAAATGAGTAATATATTTCATATTAAAGAATCCATAGATTAAAAAAATTAAGTTGATAGCTTCAAAAAAGTACTATGTTTAGATGAATGAGTAAAACCTGTAATTTCATGTCTGACCTTTGTTTTAGAAAACTTCTCTTTCATTCACTGTGTAGTTAGTCCAATTAATGAATTCTATTTTCGATATTCTGGCTGTATAAATTATCTTTATTAAACTGATAAAGTAATCATATGGTATCTTATATATAGCAGTGACACAAATTTGCCTCTGAGTTACAGGTTCGATTCAAATTAATGTCGCTTTCATTTTTAATAGCATCCATTCTAAAAATTAATTTTAGAATTTTAGTTGATATCAAAAGACTTAAAACCAAGTCTTAGAACATAAAAAAGAAGTCTTAGAACATGTTGATTGCAAACACATTTTTTATTCAATCTGCGGGAAAGTGAACTGATTCTCACTTTCATTCTTATATTCTTTGTAATAGCACAGTGGAGGTGGAGGTAGAAAAAAAAGGATACCAATCTGAATTCACTGCAGAATAAATGAAGAAAGGTATTAAATTAAAATGACAACAGTCAGTGTTCACTATGCAATATCTGAAAAATGGAATTTAAGCCTAATGATGGTATTAAGAGTATATAAAAAACAGAGAAATGCTCACGTATCATGTATTAAACTAAAAAATAATAATGGCACTAAATCATAGTGTATGTGAAAAACATTTGATTTCACACATAGGATACACTGAAAAAGAACAATCTGAAAAGGCATATATGGAGATTTAAAAGGTGTTATCTGGAGATTAATGAAGGAAAGACGTCTGCGTAACAAAGAGCATGGAGTTGATTATTTGTGCTCCCTTTTAATGCCACTTGTGGGTTACTGCTGTCAATAGAAAACAAAAGCGGGCTCCCCATATGATCAATATCTGATCCTAATTCAAACGAGTATTTACTCTTCTTTGTAACAAACACATGAGATGACAGCTCGACCCCATGTCTCTCTCTCCCCAAGCCCTTTTTAATTCAAAAATAGATCTGTGGCAATAATCATCTAACAACCTCCCAAGTGCTTGTTTTATGAATCTGGCCCTTACCAAGAAGTTATACTGAAAAGTCTTTTAATCTCCTTCTGAAAAGAATTTACTGGATTGCATTTAAGTTCAAGTTCAAGGGTATTAAAATGTACAAAGGAGAGTGAAAAAGGTGCTAGGTTATAGATTTTAACTTCTTAACTAGAACACCGACTCAAAATAGATTTTCTAATTTACAATGAATCAAAAGAGAAAACATTAGACCATAGCAAAAGTGGCACAAATGTATCAAAAACCAAATGAATAAACATTTGAGGAGATTTATTATTAGAAATTGCAATAAATTTTGGAAAGATGAATTGATTTTAGTTAAAAGGTATAACTGACAATTTATTGGGCGGGAAGATGCATTATTTTCCAATTGTTATCCATCTACAGTAAAACTGATTTGTGTCCTATTGTATTTTATGGAAGAAGAGAGTGCAACTTTCAGTGATTTAGATTAAATGTATTAATCATAACCAGGCACTGTGAACTATATATCTACTATTAAAGAAGATTTTTGACATTTAATTCTGTAGCAATATTTTGGCTCTGTACCACTCTTCCTAAATCCAATTCCTGCTACAGTTGGCAGATTTCTCCCTTTTAATTTTATGAGGCTTAAAGTAGCATTTAACCACCCATGCGGTAAATAATGCGGGATTAGAAATATTTAGTGTTTTGTTTCCCTTTCAAGAGTGGTAATCCATCAAATCCAAAAATGTTCTCTAAAATTTTTCTATATTTTTGGCAATCTCTAATATATGATATCATAAAAACTATAAAATTAAATAAAATGCATTACATAGCCAGAATAGATCTGCTTTTCTAAAGAACTGTATTAACCTAAAAGAGCAGGTAAAAACCACTTTGAACCAGAAACGTGGAATACTTATTGAAAAACAAAACAAAATAAAAATAGAAATTAAAACATGAGCCTTGATTAGAATCTTTTAATTTTATTCTCTCGGGTAATGAATCTCAATGAGTGTGCAAATAACTTCTAAGCCATTTAACCATTTAATATCTGTCTAAACCACATACTAATTGCAAGACGAAGTATTAGTTATATAGGAATGACAATTATTGAACATCTGAATGTGCTAGGTATTTGGCTAAGTTCTCCACAAATGCAAAAATAAATTTAAATTTAGTATATCATGTGATGCACATTTGCTCCCAACACGTAAATTTAACTCATAATTTTTTCATAAAGTGAGGCTTAAGACAAAATGAACTGATTAACCTACAGAAGTTAATATTTCTAACTATAATTTAGAGTAATTACAAAACATTTTTATGTTTATGCGTGAGCTTAAAAATAATTAAAAACTGCAATTAAAAAGTATATTCTGTTATTAAATCAAAATAACTACCAGAAAACTGACTTTAAACAAAATCAAATTCCAATTTTTAAATTTTAATGCATATGAAATATTAATTTTAGTTATTAATGAATCCAAATTATTACAATAATCACCCTATAACTACATGCAGTACTTTGAGATATATCAAAGTAATAAAGTAACCTGTCAAATGAGTAATTATCTATATTTAATCTATATAAAAAACAAATGGCCCAGAAATAAGTAAAGTCTGTAACTCACTCAGGACACATTGATGCCATATATTCACAGTTAGAACATCTAATTTCTTCATGCATATTCATATCTTAATTCACTTTTAATGAAGTTTACGGTAATGATTGTTGTGAAAATAAGTGTGTGTCCTCATAATGTCTAAATGAAATCAAGGATTACCTACCAGAAGTAAGACAATCTAAAAAGAAAAAGCGTGTGTACACGTGTGTACATGCGTGTGCACACAGAGGCCTATTTTTCCGTAAAGTGTGTGCTTTGCCCTTCATGCCTTTCACAGAGCTTTGCTGTGAAGCTGGGAGTTATTATCGGGGAAAATTCGAGAAAATAAAACCCATCCCATCAGCTAGACAATCAGCACCTTTAAGCAACATTCCAGTGGAAAGTAAAGGTATTTCAGTAACAAACGTATGACACATTATACAAAAATGTGCTTATAATGTATTAGTAACATGTAATATTTACAATAATTTTTGAGGAAATAGGATGACCCTAAGATTATGTTCAATCAAGGAATAAGTTAGATTAATGGGTATTTCCTATAAACAGTCAATTCCAAAGGACTGGCGTGTACTGGTGTTTCAAAAAGCAATCTGTGGGAAGTGATATTAGGAAAAATCTGCAATATTAATAAATATTAAAAATGCTAGTGCTAAATTTGTAGCCTGCATTAAACTTTTCAATACAATTTGCAACCAATTTAAAAGGGTGAGTTAAAAATTCAACAATAAAAACTCCTGAATCTTTCCTCAAAATGAAAGCCCAATCAAATTTTGAAATGGACAACTTTTACAAGTTAACAAGAAATTTAAATTTCAGGTCTCATGGTATTTTAAAAAGTTAACATTTCAAAAAAGCAAAATCATTGCAGCTCGAGCTAAAAATACAGAAGAGTATAACTTCTGAAAATTTTCATTTGTAAAAGTATTGGAGTTCAGAAGACCTAGCTTAGATCCTTCTTAATGAAGCTACTTCTTTGAAAATCTCTGTGAATCCATAAAATAGTAATTACAATAATACTTTTATCACAGGATGAATGGAGATTGTAAGATGCTCTTTACAAAATATGAAATGCTATTTAAATATTTACTACTGTCATTGACCTTTTTGGGATATAAAGAAAATCTGTCTGATAGGTAACAGAAAAATTTACCTTGTAAGAAATTAGAAAAAGTAAAGATTTAAATGGCGGCAAGGACCTAAAAAGTTAAATCAACAGGTACTAAGAGACAGAAGAGAGAACATATGTGAGGTGGAAACAGAAAACTGATAGGAGGGATGGACATATTTACATAACGAAAACTATCACACCGGAAACTAAAACATATCGAATTTAAAAAATTTAACTTGATCACCAAACACAGAATAACAATTTGCCAAAGATATTCACTAAATTGGTCAAACTATCTGACTGAGATGTATTATTTAAGTGTGTCATTAGGCCTATCCAATTTTTACATACTAAAAATTAAGTGGAAATAGCATTTTTACCCTCCAAGGGGCAGGTGCACAGCTTAATGGGTAAGCCCTTGGGGCGTGGGCCACAGCGCCAGAGTTTAAATCCTGACACTGCTAACTACTTACTAGCTGTGACACTGAACAGTAAGTCATTTAAGCCATTTGTCCCTGTTTTCTAGTTTATAAGATGGAGAGGCGAATAGCATTTACCTCGGTAGGCTTTTTTTGAACATTAAATGAATTACCATCCATAAAAATAAGAACCCAATAAATATTAGCTAATAAAATTAATAGTAATCAAATATTTCTGTCCTTTGAAAGTGGTCACATAAAAGCCGATATGAGAAATAAATTATTTAATAATATAGTATAATAAAATGTAATGCAGCCAAACGAATGAATAAATAATTATCATTTACAGCCTTTCAGACATTTTTTTCAAGTATAAAAAACAAGGTGCACAGTAATAAATGCTATATTTGCACAGATGGGTGCGTGAGGAATGAACTGCATATCGTCCACTGGATACTTTTTGTCCTATTTGACTTTTAAAACCTGTGCATCTATTAATTTTTGCTTAAAAAATGAAAATTAAAAGAACACTGGATAGGACTTCCCAGTAAACATCACACACGTGTCAGCTCTCTCCCAAAGCCCCACTAAAATGATAATAAAAGATCAGCGGCTCCAAATTTATTATATGAAAATGTTAAGCTAGAACGGGGTCACACCTATGGGCCACACAACATACCTCTACTAAAATTGAGGGAATTCGGTGACCGTGCACGCACTGAATGCCGCCTGTCCTCTGCTTTGCAATCAGAACACTGGCCGGTGGCCTCAAAGGCTCTCCCGCCTCCCACCCCACACGCCTGGAGGCAGGAGATCACTTCTTAGGAGATCATTTCAAAGGGAAATCCCTAGGATAGCAACATTTAAGGATTTGCGCCCCCCACCCCCACCCCTCAAACCAAAAGGCGAGCAAGCCCCGCATCTGCACACTCGGCGTCCAATCAGCTTTTAACTTTATCTGCTATCACATCATGAAACACATAAAAGGACAAATTATAAACCATGGGGAACTCAGATGCCAATGTGGGCAGGAAAGGATGCAACTTAAGGTGGCACCAGCAAAGGAACCAGTGGTGGCAACCTGCCCAACACACGGGGCGACACCCAGGAAATCCCAGTCGATATTTTAAAAATTATTAAGCGCATACCACATGCCAGGAGCTGGGCTCCTGGCCCTGGGTGCCACATGTACCTGGGGATACAATACACACATAAGCCCAGGAGGAAGAGTGTGAAATAGGGAGGTTACCCATTAATGAGTGAACGAATGGCAGAGACAGTAGGCGAAAGGCCATTTCAGAAGATGGAGTGATCTCTCAAGCGTGAAGAATTGGGGAAGGTTTTGAAGAAAAGGTACAGAGCTTGAACTTGGAGGGTAGACATCTAATAGTTAAGAAGAGGGGTGCACTGCTGTGAGCAAGGGTACAGATGAACGGCTAGCTGGATACGTGGCAGCTGAAGAGCGGGTGCAGGTGCAGAGGGCACAGGACTGTCCAGAGAGGGCGAAGCGTCACAGGTCGTAGGTGAACAGTGCAGGTGGAAAGGCACAACCCGGATTTTATAATAAAGGCAGTGAAAACTATTTTTTGCCTCGGGCATAACCACGTTTTAAACATGCCTACTTGGAGTGACCTGTGAGGAAAACCAGACGAGAGAGGAGAAAACTGTCCTATCGGAATGTAAGCTTATGAGGAAGACACGAGGGCAGTGAACATGAAATTGGAAAGAAGGAGCTAAGGTGACAGATAAATAAATAAGATGCTGACTGTCTGGGTGTGGAAAGAGTGGACAAAGACATGACACATAAAACTAAAATTTAAATTGAACAATGAAAACGCACTTAGAATCAGAGCTTTCCTTGACCGATGTTAGTCTCTTTTTTCCCTCTCTCTCCCTTTTCCAATTAATTTTTACTAACCCAACTGTAAGGTACTGGAGGACAAAGACAAATCTTCCTCATTTCATGTCCCCAGCCCTTCCTACAAGGAAGACGTCATAAGCTTTCATTACATGTGTGTACAACTGAACCAAGAAATCTGTGGCTGAAAATGCCATTTAGCAAGACATTCAGTTTGAGTCAAAAGTAATGTATACTTATTCATTTGTCCACCAAATGATAGGCTCCTTTAACATATTTTTGTGGACCAAAAATTAGAAGAGTCTAATATATCTATCTATCTATCTATCTATCTATCTATCTATATAGATAGATAGATAGATATATACACATATATATATCTATATATATATATACATATATATATCTATACATATATATACGTATACATATATACACATATATATGTATATATATATATATAAATGAAACAGAATGAGATGACATCTAAGTAATAATAGTTTCAATTTTAAAGACTGTAGTTTTTAAAGAAGTATTTCTAGACTACATACTTCAAGATCTATAAATCTGAAAGACCTCAGAAAGACCAAGCACGTACCATTAAATACTGCAACTTAAAGATAAACACACCTGCAAGTTCAGAACTGTACTGACCTTAAACGTTGTAATGGTGAACTGTCTACGACCAGTTATCAGATTTAAATGTGACGTTCGAAGAGAAGGATGCCATACACCCTGTTCATAGCACAAGTCATCATTTCTTTGGTATGTAAAGAAATCATCACACTTCTACTTTTTTCCCCCATTAAGTACTGGTCAATGTTTTAAATAGTTGTGATTTGACAACAAACATTTTACAAGTTTTATTGGCTTAAAATATTGATAAAAACCTGTTAGCGTGTATCTCTGGTTTGTCGGAACCCCCGGCCTGGATGACAGGCAACACATATCTCGCTGGCATTTGCTAACTAGAGTACAGGCAACACCTTTTATTTATATCACTTCATTGTGAATTCTCAGCTGTTCAAAATGACCTTCAATTGGAGGATTTGCAGGTGACTTCAATATAGAAAGCACGTGTCAAATATTATTTGACAGTGTTCTACCCATCATTGATTCTGAACTTTTCTGATATTAGGTATCTGACATATCTGAAGGCAAATTAGAAAACTGGGTTTTATAGACCATCAGAATAATTCTCTCAGCAACATAAAAGGCAGAAAAGCAGAGTTGAAGCTTCGAAGGAAGTGAAATGTTTGCAGCATTTCTGTTTCCCCGATTCTGATGGGGAAAAAAAGAAAAATAACGGGGCCTCTACAATGTCACTACCATTTTAAAGTTTGATGAGGATAAGGAGGGGTCTTCAGACTCCATCTGTGGAGTCAAACGCTTACCAATCATCAGTCTTAATTTCTAAAAACAATAAGTATTTTAGAACATATTTCAAAATTTTGTTAGGATACAAAAAATGTTTTTAAATGGTAAGAAAAGTCTTTCTTAGAAATACTTTTTAAAACATTTGCAAATTCGATGTTTTTAAAGAGATTCATTAAAAAGTCCATAGCTCTTTTCCTCAAAAAAAAAAAAAAATCTTAAAATAAAGCATTTCTTTACTAACAAAGTGAATAATGACCTGAGAATTTGCATGCCAATACAAAAAGTGAAAAAATGAAAAGAAGGAAGCATAGCATTTAATGCATTTTAAAAAAAATGTGACAGACTGCTGCCCTGTAACAATATGTAAGTAGCCATGAAACGGAATGACTACTACAATATTACAATACTAAATTTCAGAATATGCATTATAAGTAAATGAAAAGGGGAAAATGAAAACACTTTATAAATATTTGGCACCTGTAAACTTTCTTTTAATTAAAAAAAAAAAAAAAAAAAAAAAAACATTAGAAAACACCGGGAGTAATACTCTACTTCGTCAACAAAAGTGACATATTTTTGCCATCTGCAGGCCCCCGTACAGTGACACTGAAAGCTGTGGTCAGCCTGGTCAGGAATCAGGAGAGAGATCTAGGGCCTGTTACAAGTTCCTGGATGAACAGGGCTGGGGAACGGCTGCCCTCGCCTCCCTCCCCACGTTACAAGACCGAGGAGAAGACACGAAATCGGCCAAGGCTGAAGATTTTTCAGTCCTGCGAATCACACCCTCTCCAATCGCTTTCATGCCCTGTAATTCTCCATCACACTACCATTACCACATTTAATTTTCTCCATGGCTGTTTTTATTTACATACTCATCTCCCCCCACCAGTTGAATTTCTTTTTACTCACTAAAATATAAGCTTCGGGCAACCTTGTCTGTCTTGCTCACCACCATAACCCCCAAAGCCTAGAACAGTGTCTAACATAGGGTAGACTCAAGAAATGTTTGCTGAATGAATGGACACTACCTAAGAGTGGATCAGAGTATATAGGAGTACAGGCTACTGTGGATCCTATCTGCTGGGGGAACAAGTAGAGAGCTTAGGCTCCTAATTATACAGTAAGTCCTCAGTTACTGCTGTTACAAGTTCTTGGAAAACGCAACTTTAGCCAATTTTAACAAGGGCTAGTTAGTATAAATGACAGTTAAGTCCTATGGCATATTTCTATATATTAATTAGCCTGTGGTGAAACAAAAGAAACATTCAAATACTTGTTGAATGAAAAAATAATTATATTACTATATCTCTCTACAATTTAATTTGTATATAGAGCTATTCCACTTTTAATAATGTATAATAAGACTAAATATCAATATTAATATTGTTTTTTTTATAAAACAGAATGAAACATTTTTAGATTCATATTTTTAAATATCAAGCACAGATATTAAATTTATATAATATGAACTAAAAAGTTATGAATGACATCAAAATAGAATTTTAAGTCAAATAAGATATTATTAGACTGTCTTTTATAAAATAAATATTTATTATAATTCTATTAAGCAGTACTTTTCTATGATACAAATCTATTTTATCTCAAAATAAGTTCTAAGAGAAAATATCAGTTTCTACCATGAAATCTGATCTCAAGTAGATTGCAAGGTAAGATAAAAACTAAGTTATTACATATATAGTAAGAGACTGGAAAATACATGATATATATTTAGAATACAAACAATTCTAAATATATATTCTTTTTAAATTCTACAATGTATCCAAAAATTCTTTACATTGATTCACAGAAATTATAATTAAGCATTTAGTTATTGAATTCTATTGAAAAATATTAGATAGCTAGCACATGGTCAAAGTACCATGGAAGCCATATGCTGTACTTTTAAAAGTCATTTTAGATTTGTTTTCTGCTATACAATTTCTCCTTTATCTTAGACTAGCCTAAGAGAAGTCTATCTAGTTCCCTTATTTAAACCAAATCCATTTAAAATGGCACTTCTGTTGTGAAAGGCTATCAATCAGACTAAATATTCCTACTGTAGTATCCTGAGAAATAATAAAACAAAGGTTGAATAAGACATACAGAGTAAATATTGATATATCATTATCATTATCAATATACCACTCATGAAATCTGGCCGCCTGTGACTTCACAGAAGGAGGGGAAAACACACAAAATTCCTTTTCTCTTCCACAGACTGACTCAAGATTCTGAACAGATACAAGCTATTGTATTGTTGAATATAATATGCTTACTTGTACAGCATGACAATTTAGATTAAGGTTTGATGTTCACATTCTCAGATATTTAAACTTGATAAACATGTTTAAAGTCAATTGAATTAGACTCATTTTCTTTGACAGAATAACCACCACCACCATCACCGCCAACCTTTTTCTCATTGTAACCATACAAAAAATTTGAAACAATTATAAAACTTTTAGATGGAATCTCATAAGTCTTATGTAATATTTATGTTGGATTTCAGGTGCTATATTTTAAATGGAGACATTTACTTCCTGATCTTTCAACAGACTACTCAATTTGAATGCTAACTTAGATAAAATTAACCTGTTAAAAGAGTGTAAGTTTAAAATATTAATTAGGATGCTTAGGAGGAGGAGGCCATCTTGGCTAAGTGAAACACAGTGCTGAGGTCAAGTTCACGGCAACCACTTCGTAAGTACCCCATCCCTAGACTGGCTCTGGGACACATCCTTACTCTCAGATTATTCTGAATTGCACTTAAGCACGAATTCTGGATAATGGCCCCAGGATATCCCTTGTAATTATCATTTGTTTAATTCTCCTAAAAAAAGATGACTATTAGAGGCTGGTTAGCTGAGCTCTAGTAAACCGGTGCTTTACCCTAATAGGGCAGCTATAGTTGATTCTTCTCAACATGAAATCCGCAGGACTGTCTACATTCACACCTCATGTATGTGGCCAAATTATTTTTAAAAATCAGATCATTCTGGACCAAAACCTAAACAGTACGGGTCTTTCTACAAAGGAATAGCTTAAGGAGAGGGGGTGGGGCAAGGAAGAAACGTTTAGAACAGTTTTTAGTTTGCAGTTAAGTTTGAAGATTTAACTCAGTAGCTGTCAATCTAAAATTCATTCAAAATTATTCTTCACAGATATGAAAGACAAGGGCTGGCTCAAATACAAATGAGCTGTGTAAGAAACAGGAACGCCTGCAATATAAAGCACTCTATATGTTAAGGCATATCACACTAAAATATGAAACGTTTTAAAGTCTAAAGTTTAAATTCTGCACTTGGCCCCACAATACGAATGTTCTCTAAATCATGAGCTTCTGTGTTTAATACGTCTGATAACAGTAACTATCATTTATTTAATATACACCTCGTGACAGATGCTGCTAGATCCATCATGTAAACATCATCTCATTTAATCCTGACCACACTTTTAAAAGTAATTATTGTCTCCATGTAGCAGAAAGAGAATATGGGGTTCAGACTGCACTGACGGAGTAAAAAGAACTGGAGTGGGGATTCACAAGGCCTGACTTCGAAACCTGTGTATTTCCCACAATATCACTTGGCTCTCTGCAGAACTAGAGTGGATCCTCATTACAATTTCCAGGTTCCACATTCACAAATTTGCATACTTGCTACTATTTATTTGCAACCTCAAATTCTATACTCGTGGCACCCCTGTGATCATTCACGGACATGAGCAGGGCAAACGTGGGTCAGGATGCATGCGTACGCTCTCTACCGCGGCTGCGCAAGGCACGGCTCTGCCTTCCCGACTCGGCTCTCATGCGGTAAACAGTGCCCTTTGTGTGGTGCATTTAGTGACACGTCTTTCACACTGTTGTGCTTTTTGTCGGTGGTTCAATGTTGTGAGTGTCCCCCTGGCACAGAGCTGCAATGCCGTCGCCTGTTCCTAAGCACGAGGAGGCTGTGTCGTGCCTCGTGGAGGAAAAATCTGTTAGATGAGCTTTGTTCAGGCATGAATTACAGTACGGGCTCTGTTGGCCGAGAGCCGAATGTTAATGAATCAACGATATATATCAAATAAGGTGCTTTAAACACAAACACACACAAAACGAGGTTGATCAGCTGATGGAAATGTCGTGATCAGAGGCTCAGGGGAACCCGACCCTAGTGCTCCCTTGGGAGCCACAGCTCAGCAGTCAGTGTCTGCAGCAACTTCATGGGACATAATTATGGCGAATAATGAAAACTCCAAAACTTTAGCCCCCAAAATACCCGCATTAACACTTCAGTAAAAGGTTCTCCCTCGGTCATTCCATCGTTGTATTTGGGCAGGTGCTGTTCTGTTCAGTGGGTCACAGCCACTACCTGTGTGTGACTTTGCTCAATCCCTTAAAAGCAACCTGGCTTTCCAATGTGGAAGTCTGAGGAATTAAGTTTCATTTCCTGTAACTGGAAGTCACGGGTGCTATTTAAAGATGAGACTGTTCTGTGAGCTTATGATTTTTTAAAACTAGATTGTTCGAAATAAATATGGACAGTATGGAGCAACAACAACAACAACAAAGAAATTCAGCTCAGGAATTTAAAAATATCAGCAGAAATTGGAAGTCTTACCTTTCTTGCCCAAGTCAGATATTTTATTGAGGGAGGAAAAAAAATTACAGTACTTAAAAATCAAAACAAGGACAATTCAGGGTTGAAAGAAAGAAAACCTGAAAAAGCCCATTGTCTTCAGTAAAATTTTGAATACAAAAAACATAGACCAGGAAAACAGTTTATAGCCTAATGCACTCATTCCACGATAAACACACATATATATATATATATATATAGTGAATCTCCATCAAGTGAAACTTAATCACCTTTTTACAATTTAGAAAGGAAAGGCAGCTTTTCCTATGGGTGAGCAATGTATCATCCATACCATGAAGCTAGCCTATCAGTTGTAATAGCTTCTATAAAATACCACAGTGAGATTGCAATAAGCCTAGAAAATGGGCTACAAATCCCAGCTATTCTCAAGCAAGCGGTGAACCAAAAATAAAAATAGGTAAAACTGAACCAAGAACTAGATAGCATTCATCTAGATTCATGATCGGTAAGGCAGAGTTCACAGGCCAAGGTTTTAAAGTGACTCATTCAGATCCAAAAGATAGTCATTACATAAAATAAAAGTATTTATGCAATTCAGGAAAAAAAATCATGAATTTTCACTGCAAAGGACATAACACAAAAAAGCTTACTCACAATTAAAAAACACCACATTATTGTACCTCTAAAATATCACTTTAAATATGCAAAGGTAAAGATACTCAGAGTTGCACTTTATCATTTTTAATCTCTCAAGTTAGACAAGCAGTCTAAAAAACGTCACACATTCCTGCTGAAATCTTCCAGGTTGCAATAACTTCAGATAAAGGTCATGTCAACTCCAAGTTTCTTTCCCAATCATCATATTTAAGTTGGCCATTAAATGCTGAATTAACAATTAATCCATACAATAACATAAAAACACAGGTATGAAATCACAGTTTTCATCAATTATTTGAACTTATTAAAAATACCATTTTAATATAACCATTTTGAAGAACGCAAATGGCCTGAACGTAGTATAGTGTCTAAATTATACTACCAACAGAAATGTTACATTTCCCTTCCGCCTGGAGAAAATGAGCTCATGCAAGTATTTCTGACACTCACAGTGACACATACGGTCTGTCATTCTAAGGATGTGCAAGTGGCTCTCACTTTTAAACATGAAAATATGATTCAGAGTCATACAGTTCTTTGAAATATCAGCTTTCACATGATTTCAATAAGCTCTAAGCCAAATGATAAATTCGATTGGTTTCAGGTATCAGACAAAGCACATAATTAAAAGGTAATAGTAAATGATTCTGTTAGCACAGACTAGTAATCACGGCGGCTAGTTTAAAGCGAGGATGATTTTGCAGTACAACGACAACTGTAGTATAAAATACAATGAGTTTGAGATACAGAGCAGATTATCCAAGTAGAAAGCAAACTTAAAATACAAGTTCTAGAAAAAATAATCGACCTTACCTACTACTCATCTTAGCCCTTGTTAAAATACCCTGAGTAAAATGCAAGTATTTTCGATAATGCTAGCTATATACGATTTCTCTAAAAATGAACCATAAATGTTGATGCATCACGTTTTTTTTTTTTGTTTGTTTGTTTTTTGTTTTTATTTACAACAGTCAGGTAATGTAAAAATTAGTTCTTAACCAGTCACAATATAAACATTAAAGAATACCTATGTGACATCTGGACGTTTTTAATTTTCTAGCTTTTGTTAGCAGTTTGGCAAAGCAAGTGATACATAAATGGTTTCAATGTAAAAAAAAATCATAAAAGAGAAAAATATATAAAATTTACAGTGGTCGCTACCCGCCCTGGGCCAACCTATATCCCTAGAAGCTTCTCCCAAAGGAAGCATGCCAAGTCCTCCAGCAAAAACAGCCCCGTCTTTTCATCAGAGGCTCTCCCTTCAGTGACACTCCTCCAGGGGAGAGGACAGGAGCCAGGTTCCCTCGAATGCCATTCCCCAGATGTTCAAAACGAAACTAATTTATTAGCATTAGAAGCTTTGGCTTATAGGGGAATCTCACTGGTCCAGTTTGTAGCCTACAAAAAAATGGATTATTTTTTAAGTATAACATTAGAATGTGAATAAAGGATGAGGATGTGGCTTTTTATTCCATAGAAATGAATACATTTGCAAACATGACAAAAATTAAACAAACAAAAAAAAAGCATGCCTACCATTGAAGTTGGGGTCCCTCCAGATTTTTTAATGTTCTTGGGAGGCATTCCATGAAGGCGACTGAGTCTAGCTTGGAAACCTGGAAAATCCAAGTACTCGACTTAGGGGATTCTATGGCCACTGGGGCATAGAAAAAGATCCTGTCAAGGACAGGATTCAAAAAGTACGCGAGCGGGCGAAGGGAAGCATCTCGAACAGTCGTGGGGAAAAGGCAAAGCCCGCACTTAAGGGGTCTGAAGCCAGGCCGGGCCGGGTTCTAACGCGGGCAGCACACAGCTATCCCTGCTTAAGCATGAGGGTGTCATCCGGGGCTTTCCTTTGCTTCCGCTGTCCCTTTCCGTCATTTCAACACTTTCACGGGGGGGGCCAGCACGAACCCAGGCCAACCTCTCTAAGGATCTGAAAGCACGACGGAGGCGGTAGCTGAATTACTGGTCCCCGTGCTTCGCTGCAGCATCTCGTGTCTGCGCTCTTAAGTTTCCAGTTTTGCCCTAGATTCCCAGACTGACTAGAGCCCGCGGTACCCGCCCGGCAGCAAGCGCTACTGACCTCTTCTTCCGGGATGCGACATAAGGGGGAAAGAACCGGTTAAGATACTTTCAAAGACAGGATCCGGCAAGTTTTTGTCTAGCTCGGCGGGGTCTTCCTTTTCCCACCAGGGCACAATTCCGGTGATGCCACATGCTCCGCCCGACTCCTTTTCGTAAAACCAGTCACTCTGCTCATCGTCACCTGTGCAAATACAAGAAAGCCCCCAAAGATTCGGCTTTATCATCCAAATAAACCCAGGTGTCAGGTTGAGATGTAAAAAGTACAAGAGAGCAATTAAATTTGAATTTCAGAGAAATGATTAATTTTTAATATATAGAGTATGTGTATGGAATTTCTAGTATGTCAGAATACCGCATGGAACATGCGTATACTAAAAAATAATTTTAGTTATCTAAAATTCAAATTTAACTGGGAGTCCTGTATATTATTTGGCCATTATATATATAACATATACATATACATATACATATACATATACATATACATATACATATACATATACATATACAACCTTTATTCTACCCCACAGCTTCATTTAAGAAATGGTTTTTTAACACTGTAACAAGAACTGTCATCAACAAAAATATAAAATGCTGTGTTTTAGAACCAAATGTAAAAATGCAAAAAACTATAATAAACCAGTTAATCCTTTGGCAAAAACTATAGAAAAATCCATTTAAATTGCTATCCTTTCCACATTAAGGAAAAACAGGCCTTAATCTCCTGCTGGAAATTAAAAGGTATAAAACTGCAGAACTTATTCTTTGCAGCTGATAATGGTATCTATTAGCTTAATTTCATGATGTATATGGAGTGTAAAAGGGGAAACAGTCATGAACAGATGTGACTAAATGAAATTAATCTGATTAAGTTCATTAACCAACAGCTGTGAAAAAGTTGATTTTAAATGAAAAGTGACAATACCACAGAGTTTACAAAGAAACTTATACTGGACTACAAGGTGCTTTTTATCACTATTCACAGTAAGTTTGAGAATATCCATAAGTAACTGTGGAGTATTGATCAATTTAAAATTCAGTTTGAAATGTGCACTGGGTGAGAATCAATAGTATTTTTTATTTTAAAAAAGGAATAATAAAGAGATGTATAAAGAGACAAAAATACAGAAAAAGGCAGAGAGCTTTTAAAAATAAGAGGCAAACAGCATTTTGAATACAATCTGTATTCAAAAGTCTTCTTCATGATTCTTATAAAAACTACTGCCACAAACTTTTCCCTTTAGAAAAAGAAGTTTTTGATTTCCAAGATCTCTCATTACAAATATTTTTAAATGCAAACTAAAAAAAAAATACGCTTCAACTAAAAATGATTTTATGGAAAACAGCTATATTTCAAATTATAAGGGAGAAAAAAATTTTAAGCATTTGGAAAACCAGAGTCACCAGTATTTCAATTGAGAATTTAATAAAAATTAGCTTAAAAAAAAATCACAATTCAAAACACATAGATATAAGCATTTTTACAGAGAGTTATACTGAAATTTCAGATTAGGTATAAGTATTAGAAAAGAAAGGAAATCCCTTGAAACTGACTACCCTAGATCTTAATTCCTATTAAGACAACAAGGTTATTTTGTTCTTGATGCGAGACACAACTTTATTCTTAACAGGGAAATCAAGTAGCTAAAGATTACGAACTTGGGCTCTAAAGGCAAACAGACAAACAGACCAATTAGAATTTTAGTGTTCTGTAACATTGAGGAAGTTACTTCAACTCTATTAGCCTAGGTTTTACCATCTTAAAAAAGGCGGGGGTGGGGAGGGGATATCATAAGGGGGTTTAAAGAATTAATTAAGAATTTAAAGTAAATTAAATGTAAAAAAAGCACTCAGCAATGTGAAATATAATAAGCTCACAATGAATGCTAGCATAATATTCTAAGCCACTCAATGCTTTTCAAAGATTGATAAGCTTATTAAAATGTTATTGTTTTAGAGTTTTTTCATTTCATTTCATTACCAAGTTTAACAGTTATACTATAGCTTTGGGTAGATATATGTATTTTAACAAGAACTTAGGTATATTATCGAGATAGTCAAACTCACTCTTAGCCCTGAGGTTCTACCATATTTCAGCAAAGTCTTCACTTTAAAAAGTCTACAGCTTTTAAAAGTTATGTACCTATTTATCCAGAACAAATGGTTTATAAGTAAACAGAAGAGAATGATCATTTAATTTACTGGTATTGCCAAGAGAAAAAAATGTTGTCTAAGAAAATTATTGTCTAAGAAAAAACTGTGTGAGACAGCTATTATGATGTCCTTTTCCTCACAGCATCTTTAAACTACTAATATTTAAAACAATAAATTGTACTTTTACAATTTAGGACTTACTGCTTTCCTCTAAAGATTCTTAAGAAATAAATATAACATTTATGATTGAGGATTTGCAGTACGCCACCTGCCCCCTTATTAAGGTTTTTATATTTTCTTCCAGAACAGGTAGTTTCAAAATAATGTCACGTTAAAGTATGAAAAGCCTCAGGAAATTTCTAAGATGGAAGAGATCTAAGTTGTAAAACATTACTGTTTAACAGTTACAATATTGAATTCATGAAAACTGTCTAATTACTTACAAACTAGATAGGGTGAATAAATGTCACAGCTGAATAAAAATGACAAATGACTTGCAAATCCAACTATATAAATGCTTAAACAGAATTAAATACACTTGAAATCAGGTGAAGAATGAGAACCAGTGTCTTGTGAACTTGCTAAAAGAGACAAAACTGAAAAGACTGAGGTATGTGAAGCTTTCCTAAGGAAGATAATCCTCCTTTAATATTATCAGCTCTGCAGACTAGCTTTTGGAGATAATCAATTACTTGAGGTTATGAAGACAGGATACGTTCATAGCATGGAAGAGTGTTAAACCCCAGTGCACTACGGAGTGTGGATAAGGTAAATGGGTTGCGGTCATCAACTTATGGAACAACTAGTAATAAGGACAACTTTCCAATGAAGACTTTTTCCAAAGAGAGAAGAAAAATGACTTCAGTACCTTGTCTTCCCTCATCGTTGGTAAACAAACCAGCATCAGTGCTGCTGAGGCTGCTGGAATCACTGTCATAAGAAAAAGGAAAAAAAAAAAAAAAACCAGGTCAGAACAACAATTGATCTCTCAGTTGTAAAATTTAAAAGACACGGCAGCTCAGAGATGGGCCTTAAGCCTAACAAAGATCTGAAAGGAAATAAGATGATTTTATTTTTTTTAATCAAACTGCAACTATCCTGGTTCCATTAACTACAGAGCATACTATTTTTGGCACATAAAACCACGGGAAGCTAACGGGCCCCTGACGGTACGCCAGATGTGACCGCAACGAGGGGCTGACACAATCGATGCATTGCGTCATCTGCTTTCATCGGACGCACACTGCTCCCTTCCCAGGCCACGCAGTTCAGCTTGAGCTGCAGACCCCGCCGCTCGGTCAAACGGGAAGGGTCTCCATCGAGAGCAGGCTGAGCCTGCCTTCTGCCCTTGCACTACCAGAGCCTGCGACGAAACTACTTTTCATCATAACCACATGTGCAAATATCCTGAGAATCCACAACAACGCTATGACTCGGCAGGAACGAAAATAGTTGACAAGAGTAACAATCCAGGTTAAATCAAAGTTAAGGTCTCTCTGGGCAAAAACTGAGCAAAAAAAGATTACCAATATGAAGGAGTATGTGAAAATAACTCCTAGAGAGGAGCTGGAGAATATGATACAGTGTGAAAATTAACATACAAATTAAAACAAAGAGTAGGCATTCGTTGGACATGAACTAATTGTTAATATTCTAATAGAAGAAATACTTAGGTGATAACATAGTAAAAAAAAAAAAAAAAAAAAAACAAGGTCATACGATAAACAGTTTGGCCTCTAAAGAAAGTGAACGATGTTCTTCAAAAATTCACACATACTCTCTTCGTAATGTAATTCTTAGTTTTACTAATCAGAAAACTGCCCTAGGTGAATTTTTATACTATAATACTTTTTTTCATTAACGTCCTAATCTGTTTTAAAGTATTTAAATTGAGAGTTTAGGATTAAAATTATAGATGAAGTCTAAATCCATATACATTTTTTGAAGATAAAATCTCATCTCAGTTTCTGTTGGAGTTTTTGAAAATAAATAGAAACAAAAACTAAAAGAATTTAAGTGACACTGTCCTTAGGAACACTGAACCTTTAACTTGCTTCAAGTTAAGAGAATGTATGAAGCTCCCTACACTACATAAACATCAATGAAAGAAAGTAATACTTGCTAAGAGCACCGAATCCACATTTTATTTACAAACAAACATGCTGGTCGATGCACAGTGATGAATGTTAGAGGATTAAAAACACTTTGGGAAGTTTGTGTCTTTTTGCTATTTAGCCGTCCAAACTACTATCGATTTTTTCTTTCTCTTCTGTGTCTCGGTAGTGCTTTCCTGTCTGTCTGTCTGTCTGTTCCCAACAATGCGATTCTAATAAAGGGACTTATCGTACACACCTCAGGTCCCCATCCCCTTGAAGCAAAATGTACTTAAAATTCAGAATTCTTCAAATTTTAGAAAGGTATGTTCTAAGATGCCTAGGGGGGGTAGGACAGCACTCCGTAATCAAACACACCGATACAATTTTTTTCAATTAAAGGAATGAATATCCACATTAAATACAGGTCAAGTTAGGTCTGGCCACAAATAAATCAGGTTTTCACAGCTCTCAGAATTCAGATTTGCAGATAAAGAATTGTGAATCTATGTGCTTCTTATCTATTTATTTTTTGCACGACGGTCTTCTAATCTCTCTGAGTTCAGATTCACCCCGTCTAATATATTCTACATGTAACCAGGTTCATCTTTTCAAAATATAACTTGTCGACTCAAAATATGGATGGGATCCTGGAACACGAAAAAGACGTCAAATAAAAACAAAGGGAAGTCTAATAAAGTATTGACCTTTTTTTAATAATGTGCCAACACTGGCTCGTCAATTCTGGCAAATGAGCCACGGGAACGTAGGCTATTGATATTAACAACAGGGCACAGGACATCCATCTCTGTGACTTTTTTGTAAATCTAAACAGCCTTAATAGTCTTCCATTAAAAATCTAAAGTTACTTCACCACACCTGTTGGATGAAACTTAGATTTCAAGGCGCTCTCTCTCTGCGTGGTCTCCCACCTAAATTCTTCCCATCCCCATTTCTAGTCTTTCTCTAAGGGGGGGGGGGTCTTTATGTCCTCGCTCGTCTCTCTCTCTGCTGGGCCACTCTTCTCAAAGATGTAAGGAAATCAAAACCGCGTCCCTGAGACCAGCTCTTAGTTCTCAGGGATCCTGTCCTAACTTGAGATATTTTTACATGCGTTTTAAACGTTTCCTAGTTACATTTCACCTCACTGACATCCAGCTAGATGCTCCGGGCACATCGTGTGGTTGTTAACGTGTTCATCGAATCAGAACGAGAAGTGAAACAGAAGCAAGGCTTTTCATTTTCAGTACCTGACGGCCATTATGTCTCACCTGCCAGGACACCTCCTTCCACTTTTTTCAGTGTGACTTGTATAGCGCAGAATTCGGAGGAGATGTGCCCTAAATGCTTGTTGAATTAATGGATGTACACTTATCGCAGTCTCCAGCCCCAAGCTGTTCATTTCCTCTATTTTCTCTTCCTGAAACCCGGGTACCATCTGAGAGTCCTCTTTCTCATTCATCCTCCAACATACAGTCAGTCAACCTGCCAGGGACTCCAGCTCTTAAAACTGCCCTCATATTCATATATATATATATATATTTTATATATATTTATATATTTATATATATTTATATATTTATATATTTTTATATATATTTATATATTTATATATATATATACATATTTTTCTATACTGTCACTGCCATAATTCACCTCTCACTTAAGGACAGACAGGAGGTCAGGGAAAGCCAAAGGAAACACTGCTGTCAGGATCACATGTGTTATCTTGATAACATGCAAATCTAACTGATAACATGGGAGTCTAGTTATCAGTTAGTTTCTTCACTGACTTCCCATTATTTACATGGTGAAATTCAAACTATTTACCACATTGCACGAGGCCTCTAAGACCTGCTTATTGCTGTCGCCTCGTCTCCTCGTCCCCGACTTTATGTCTGGTAATAATGAACTACAGATACTTTTACGAATACACCACGCTGACTTACAAGCCATGCTGTTGCTCAAGCTGGCCCCTGCCCTGCAATGCCATTGCCCTGCCTTACTCCCTCCTCCAACATCCCTGCAGGCTTAGCGTGGCTCTAAATCACAGCTCCTTCAGGAAGTCCTCCCTCACGAGTACCTCCCTTCGGCACCTTTCATTTTCATCACCTGCTTGTCTGCTATGCCAGATTATGAAGCTTCGAGAACAGTGGCTGTCTCATTATTAGTCTCAGTACCATGAGTGAAGAGTTAACAGCAGTGACTCAAGGCCTGTTAAATCACTCACACAGAGTGAAGCAGTTCAATTCTTACTTATCAACTGGTCCCAAGGAAATATATAGCTTTTTACAGGAGGAAAGCTTTGGAAGTAGTCTCAGAAAAAACTTACACTTGCTGGGAAAACAACTTAAATATTTAGCAGTCTCCCCACAGAACAAATATGCACCTAACTCTTAAGTGACAAGGAAAAAACAGTTATACATGTGAGTTAAAATAAAAGAAATGAGGGTTTCATCTCATTTCTCTTCCATGGTAGATGGCTGTCAATAAAAGGGAGGCTTGCCCAGTCCATCCAGAAAGCAGGGATTCTGTGAATAATCCAGAAGTGAGCACTTATCTCCACTGCCTCCCTCTCCCTCAGCAAGTGAGCAAGGTAACCACTTCCGAGTCAAGCTAAGTGTCCTCTGTCACAGTGGCCCAACAGCAGCATACAAATCATTCTCATTCTAGTATAAAAATGACATGCTTCTTGGAAGAAAAGCAGATACATAAACTTTACAAAACCTTTCTGAAACGTTTTCAAAGTAATTTTTACTTCTTTGGAAAAACTGCATAAATAGCAAACCATTTCTAATAAAAGGTCCATTCTATAAAAATTTACCAGGTCCTACTCATGTCTGTAATCACATAATCACATTTACAAGCAAAAATATATATATCTTTTATAGATGCGTGTGTGTGTGTGTGTGTGTGTGTGTGTGTGTGTATTCCATAGGTCACAATCCACTTTTAAAATGCTAATCCTACAAATTAAAAATCAAATACTCTTTACCAGACCATTTTAAGGAATGTTTTTTCTGCATTGGTTCGGCATGTGCTTTTAAGGACACACCTAAGAGGATGAATAGTATCAATACTTTCTCATTTTCTGCAAGTAGCATTAATTCTGTGTAAAACAAAAACAGCCACTTACCTTTTGATGCTGTTAAAACTGTACTCATCCTTGTGGCACGCCTGCTTTCCAGAATGGATAGATTAGACTACCTGCCAAAGGATCACTGCTTCCCCCATTTGTCTAAAGACAAGGTGAGGTGTTTCTAGACTGTAAACTGGCTGTTACAATTCATAAGTGATCAGAATTCCTAGCAATCTATAGACTTAAAACAGCAAGCCATGCACCATGAAGTGGTATCAATTTTTGATTCTCAGTAATCAGAATAAACTGGTGAATTGTGAAACAAAAGAACAAAAGACTAAAACTCTATAGTTAAATAAGTAATGATATATCCAATTCTGAGAGTTACAGGTGTGCTATTCTTCAAATTCACATCCTTCCCTGTGAAGATCCATTTCCTTTCCTCTTTGTAGCTAAAAATTAAGTCATTATAACAAAATCAAAACACTCTGTATAAATCAAATAAGCGATTTTGTTTTGTTGTAAACGTCATAAATGATAAGAAAACGTAACCCTGGTTAAACAGTAATATCGCTACCATTATAATTATTTAAAAATAGAATTAATTTAAAACCAAAACACATTCGCCCACGAACACTGCAGACACATGTCTTTATAGTTAGGAAATCTGAAAGTCACCTTTCACTCATGAGTTCATCGGAGACCTTCTGCTCCTCACAGTCCATTTTGTCCTTGTTGCTCTGGCTCATCTCCTCACTTTCCAACACCACGCCCTCGTCCGGGATTTTCGGTCCTTGCCTAACGATTCTCAGTTTCCTTTTTTTGACCTTGTTCCTGGTGAACTCCGGGTACTGGTAGGCCCTGTCGCTGTCCATGTCCTGGTCGCGGCCGCCCTCGGGGGGCTGCGTCATGGCGCGTTTGCAGCCGCCGTCCTGCGGCAGGTCCACGGCCATGCGCTTCACCTTCCGCCTGCGGCGCAGCGTCCTGGTGGCCAGGCTGGTGGCCAGGCTGGCCCCCAGGCCGTCCACGGCGAAGTCGCACTCGTGCCACAGGGGCCGCTTCCCGCGGGCGCCGCCGCTGAGGGTTGACGACGGCCTGCGCTTCGCCACCAGCATCTGGTCATCAGAGTCACTGTGATCCTTTTTGCTGTTACTGTGACTCTCCCTGTAGTCCTTGCTTGGTTCCTCGAGGCTGGAATCGGAGCCCTCGCTCAAGCAGTGACCGGGGTCCCAGGGGTGATGCGCGTTGTGCGACCTCCGCTTCCGCCCCCTCCTCTTCCTGGCCTGGCGTTTCAGGGGGCAAGAGAGACTTCGAGAATGGTCTCCCGTTTCGGCGAATCCCCCTCGGGCCTGCTCAGAGCTCTCCTCCAAGGCTGAGACGAGATCGTGAACCAGTTCTTCCATGGTTCGACTGAAATGCCTACATGGTCAAGAGAAAAAGAAAAAACTTTAGGGAAAAAATGTAAAGAAAATAGTATTAACCGTGTTAGCCTAGCTCATTACAGTAGACAGTTCACTCTAAATCTGGTGAAAATTAATGGTTATTACAAAGAAATATTTTAAAGCTTTTTAATTTTCCTATCTAACATATTAGAGTTTTAAATATTCAGACTCATTTTAAAGTCTCTTTTCCTGTATAAGTTCTTTTATTAAATATAGGAATTACTTCAAGATAGAGCATAATATCAGCAATAGAAAGGTCTCAGTAATTTTATATTTTTACTGTGTAATTATGGCAAAGTTATTTCTGCTTAAAAACCGTTCTTTAGCCTATTCCTGTCCTTTTCTGAGAGCCAGATATAGAGGGAACTTTCTCAATCCCCTGCTGGCCCCATTTCTAAGAAGCACCAACCCTCCACTCACTCACCACACCTCCACCAGTGACGGCCATGCGTGCCTGGTACCCAGACTGGCAGGGGCTCTCGAGACTTGTAAGACGTGTAAAAAGCAAGTTTAACCAAACACTAGGCATTAAGTTAGGCCACGCTGATCTCATAAGCCAGTGAAGCAGAAACTATATTCAAACGAGAGCCTTACTGTTTTGAAACGGCCCGTTGTTTTTCTTACAAGTCATCTGAAGAAGTCTCTTGGCCTTTTTGTATAAAAAGAGACAAAAAACACTGAGCTATACTACCAGTGAGAAAATTATTCACTAGTCAGCAAGGATAAACATCAGTATTCTTTGAGAACTTTTATAAATTATACTGGCCCTTTCCAAACCCAGCTCCCAAAGATTCTAAATCAGTGGGTGTGATGGGGGCCCAGGATTCCGATTTTATTTTTTAAACATTATAGGTAATTCACATATGTACCTTTCTTATGAAGAACGTGAACAATCATTTCTCAAACTGAGGATCAAAATATTCTAATTATAGAGAACAATATAGTTTCTAGAGTCTATAAAAGGGGTAGGCACACTTCTCTATAAAGGGCCAAACAGTAAACGTTTGAGGTCCCCAGGCCATTGTGCCTTGGGCACTACTCAGCTTTTGCCATCATGTGACAAAAACGGCCACAGGTCATACATAACTGAATGGGCGTGGCAGTGTTCTAATTAAATTTTATTTACAAAACAAAATGATGGCAGGCCACACTTTGCTGACCCCTCTTCATGCATTCTCTATAGTCTGTATTTTCAGATGTTTGCCAAGTCAAGTCCCCTACAATAACTTTCAACTTTGCCTTTTCATTTCAATGATAACCTGAAAACAAACACTTCATGATTCAGCTGGATTTACCACTCGGAGGACGATGCACGAGTAGCTCCCAGCCCTTGACAGTGCTGTGCGCCAGGCCCGTTCTAGGTGTTTCATACGCATCATCGCATTTTGTCCTCACATAATAACCCTATGAGGTGGTTGATGAAAACACACGGCAGAGACTGGGGGCAGCTTGCCCCCGAGGTGGCACACCCAGGAAGTGGTAGAAACAGGATTCAAACCCTAGCAATCTGGTTCCGGGGCCTGAATGCTCACCCAGCTGCAGCCAAAATCAGCTACATGATCCCAGAACCCAGCTTACAGTTTTGTTCATGCGTTTTAGCAGCAGGTGGTACAATTGTGACCAAACTGATGATCCAAATAGGTCTCTCCTCCATCACCTCTGTTATTTACTGCTTTTTAGTTTTCCCTTTATTGCACTGAGTATTTTGTTCTTTCCCTTTAACACTATTTCTTTGGAAGAGATGTAGTCTGAAAGACCTGTTGTTTTTTTTTGTTGTTGTTGTTTTTAAACATAATACTGCATCTTTAAAAACTGCCTGGTAGCCAGTTTAAACACATACTACAATAAGGATTCTTTGTCAGGAAGGCTCAGTATCATCTGCTTCTGGAGTCACTTACTTTTTGAAGATACAGTTTTCTTACCGATAGGTGAATTATTAGTTCTAAATGTTAATATGAAATTAACAATGCATGAATATAAACTCCAGCTAAAATTGCAGGTTATTTTGGAAGTCACAATGTAATGTTTTACTTTCAAAAAGAAAATTTGGTCTTAACATTAGAAAAAGGCTGGCAGATCATATTCAACCCATTAAAATCTGATACTCTTCATTTAATTTCATTTTTAAAATATTGCTGTAACTATCACAGTTTAACAATATCTAACCAATAATGATACTAAGAATGAAAGCAAAATTTCTTTATAACACCATTAAAATTATGTCTGCCTTATTTGTTTTTCTAAAGAGAAATTAAAAAAATGAACTAGAAGAATCCAGTTTATTTTATAAAGTCACTCAAACACGAATCAACCAAAAGGCTTTAGAAATCGTTTTTTAAAACCCTATAAAAACACAGGAAAAATACCTTTAACATAAATGCCATTCGAAATTCAAATCACTACCTTCCCCCTTCAGTTTCAACTAACCAGACTCCTGCAAGTCGATGCCCCCCAAACCCCTATTAATGAGCCAATAACATCAGCCAGTGGTCAAGGTGCTTCACTTCCATCACCTGGGTAAAACTGGCACCACTGGCCTCACGGAAATGAAGTTATCACAAGAGACCGTGTCGTGAGCACTAGCTCGTGTATTTCCTTTGCCTTCACATTTACACTGAAGACACCACGGCAGTGAAACACTTATCCTAAAGATATTTTCTTTATTAAGACCTTTCCTCTCGGAGGGGAAACCTGGAAAGACATAACTTTTCTATATAAAAATCTGTTTATTAAGCATCCACAGCTTTAAAGTTTGTAAATTATAAAATTCAGCAAAATACCACTTTGCTAATTTGAAAATTTTATATTTGCATTTATAAAACAATTCCTCTCCATTTGGAAGTGAAATCTTTGGGGGAATAGTCTGTATTAGGAATAATGTCTAAGATAGCAACAGTTCACTAATAGTTTTAAGATGGTCCAAATAAAGAGAATAAAGTTATAACCCCACTATGTATATAAAGCTGGATTTTATAAAGGGAAATGATTTGAGTAAATAAGCATTTAGTTTTTTTCAGATGGTACTAGATTATGCTGAATATTATAAAATGTACAATCAACCCAAAATTTGATATGCCAGATCTGGGTAAAAATATTTGGCCAAAGGTCAAGTTCGTTTGCCCTCCTCTAGGAAATACTAAACATCCAGTAAAATGAGTGAACTGGTCTCCTGGCTTCCTTAATACCCAGGCTTAATTAATGAAAAAAAAAAAGTCTTCCTAAAAACTATTTTGGCAGTGACTATTAATATTTGAAGCCTCTATTAGCAATAACTACTATTCCTAAGAGAGAAAAAACATAATTTATAAACTAGGGAATAATTTCCTTGAGTGGATATTGATTAAAAAATAACTGCATAACAAGAGGATAGATATGTGTGTGTGCTGAATAAATCTAACGAGTTCATCGACAAACAAAAATCTTCCAGATATAACTAAATGGTAATTGACTACAGCTATAAATATCTAGTTAAGGAGAAAAAAAAAAATCAAATACTCTTTGTCACCCAGTACATGGTAAAATTCTCATATTTATCTCTATAAAACAGATGATTTCTTCTCCAAAGTTAAATAATTTTAGGAGTAGAGTGCTAAAAGTTACCTGTTGCTGAATACAACTTCTTAACTGGCTTTCAAAAACTTAAGGGAAGAAATAGCCATTTAGGTGTTAGTTTCTGTATGCATAGAAATTCAATGTGTACAAAAAAACTATACTAAACAGCACCTGTTTCTGAATTATACTGATTGATGGATGTGTGCTATCACTGCTCGCAAAGAAGACAAACTTGGAACTGAGTGTCTCGGTACTCATGTCAGCTTCATTTAACATAGTGAAGGATGGCTGGCCTTAAAAATATATAGCAAACAGCCAAACGGCATGAATTAAAATTGATGCATAACAGCATAACGATGACAATGAGTGACTAAACATGCAAATGGTGAGCCTTAGGATGACACAGCAGGGACTAAATTTCATGACTAATTTAACAAAATGTGATCCATAAGAATTATACTGTTTAATATTTCTGCTGCTCATTGGATTTTATAAATTTGGCAATATTGTCAAAATAAGTCTTTATTTCAGCCTAATAACTTATTAATAGACTATGTCTTCATTTTTCTCCTTCTTATATATTTTGGGGGGGGTCATCTTAGAAATTTAAGAATAACTGTAACATTAAATGTCAATACTTGGGCTAGTTTAGAAAACTCCTTGACCTATAAAAACCAGAAGTAAACTTTTCTCTCGTTTTGAAAAAAGATAGCATGGGGATGGGGGAGCCTATGTTATTCTAAAACGTACTGTAAATGATTGATTATAACTTTATATTAACACTGTGCAATACATATGATATAAAATTCTCTAGGGACAAAAAGGCTGGGAGGAAACTACAGAACTCGAGTTAATATTCAGTGGTACTCATTAGCCATAGGACCTTGAACAAATTACTTATCTTCTGACTGGTTTAGTCATCATAAAAATGGGATCATAAAAATGGGTATGATTTCTACCTTGAGAGATTCTATGAGGATTAAAGTCGGCCCTTAATGCATGTGAACAGTTATTTCAACTTTCAACTGAAGTGGTAAAATAGAGGTTATTTACAATTAAGAGAAACTGGTCACTGAAATGTCAATTCGGTCTGCTTTTAAGGTATAACCATAGTAGGAATCCTGAGGATATCATACAACCAAAGACCTTCAACTTCTCTGAGATCTTGAACCACTCTGAATGTTGGACAGAGTAGAGATAACAGACATTTGCAAAAATCATTCTTAAAATTTCAAGAGATTCAGGGACTCCTTAAAGATTCTAAGATTTTAAGAACTAAAAAGAAAAAAAAAATCCAAAAATCTCAAGTAAAAAAATTTAATGCTGTGCATCTGACCTGCTCTTGTCTTGATAATATACAGATATAAGAAATAAAGAAAACCATCCTTCCAAGTGAAGAGTCACGGTTCTCTACAAAGAAGAACTCCCTTGTGATGGAAGTGCTCAGTCTGAGGTGCTGTGGGCAGCGGCTACTTTGTCACTTTTGTCCCAGGCACTCAGAATGCCTGTCTTCCTCCTTACCCTAGCAACCTGGCAAAAAACAAACCACAGGTGGCTTTACAGGAAAAAAACTCTAATTCTACTTTCCAAATGGCGAGGTAATAAGGCAAACTCACTTATTATTTAAATTGATTTTTGTTACTTCATTTAACAACTTCAGGAGTCATTCCAAACTTCTTTCCTTATACTCTAATGACTTTCAAAATATAAACTATTGAATAAAAAAACTTCCTAAGTGAATTATATCAAAGTCTAAAACAAACAAACAAAAAATTGTAGAATCTAAAAGATAATTCATTCCAACCCCTGTCAACTGCATATATAAGAGTACATCTAGGCAAGCTTCCAGTTTATAGGAAATGAGTCTCATTCATTGCTTTACATGGTAACTGCTTAACATGTAGCAAATATAGAATATATTCTGTATTCCTAGAATAGTAATGAGAATGAAGACAATTGAATATTAATTACAAATATCAAGCATAATGCATGACACATCACAGATGTTTAAAAAAATTGGATAAACGAACTAATGAATGACAATAACAATATGACTTGACTAAAAATTTAGACATTCGAGATTTCAAAATTTCTGTTACTTTAATAAGTTAGATACTCAAAGTTTTTAGTTAAGTAAATGTGCCAGTTAAGAGGACATTATCGAAGATGGTTTAAGGTTTCCAGCATGCCATAGATAAGGATGCTAAGAAGCTTTACCAAGATTAATGAGTTATTTGTCCAAAATCATACTGGCCATTGCTCTGATTCCTAATCGTTGAAACAGAAACCTGACTCAAATAAGCCTGACAGTAAAAAACTGAGTTCAAGACAATTACAAAAAAAAGAGCAGTTATTAAAAAATGCACATATTTTCAAGATTAAAAAAAAAAAAAACACCAAAATAACAAATAGTAATGAAACTATAGAAACAAAGGTCTAGAATCAAGTTTATTTTTAATTTTTTTTAAAGCAAGCCACAAAGTTAAGTAAATAAATACTATTGTTCAATATATCAATAATTCAATATTTTCATTACCAGGGACTTAATTTTTAAAATGTTTAGTTTGACCTATTTAAAAAAAACAGAGATTGACTTTAAATATAAATTATTAATGAAAAAAGTAATAAAGTGTACCTAAATTCTAAATGTGATTTGTGCACCAAATGAATCACATTTTAAAAAGTTAACATTATATATACCATGATAATACATCCTGGACCCTAACGTGAGTGATGAGGCAGGAAGTGACAAACTCTCAAGCTATAATTTTTTTTTAATAGAAACATAATATGAATCACTTTTAAGATTAACTTGAACAAAAAATATATTTCCTGAAACACACACACACAGAGAAAATCACAGAATCTTTATTATTTAATTATATAAAACTTCCTTAGGTTTCTTAACTATAAAACATAGTATCAATATCACTTTTTGGCAAATTGTTAAAAAAGAGATAAACCATCTACAATTACCTATTTGGTGATTGAAAATTGAAATACTAATCTTGACGCTGGAGAAAAAGTTGTAGTCAAGATGGGAGTTAAATACGTCACGAATTCCAGCTTGGTTAACAAATCTGGGCATATACTTTCCAGTTTCCATACTCCTTGATATACAGTATAGTACTCAGACATGGGCAGTACCCTGGCGTGGTTAAGAATTTTTGTGAAATATACTGGAATCACTACATATATGATACTTGTAAGTTACTTAAACTATATCTGCCCCTCACACATCTCTAAAATGTGAAAAAAAAAGATAGAACCTACCTCAAAAAATTTACAAATGATATGTATGTAAAACCTGGCACCAGGTAACCACTTAGCAATAGCACACCGAGGGGCACTGGAATGGCCCCCCTGGGACGAAACATACATGCACAGTCATATAGTAAATGCCACTGAATGACAGGATGGCTGTGCAGATGAACTAGAAAGGATAAGGCCCAGTTGCCTGGGACACATTCATTCTGCCAGATCAGGCGTGATTTCAAGAACTGCATTCAGAAACAGGTTCAGTGCTAGGCACTGTGTTAGACTCCGGTGCCATTGCTCTCTGGCGCAATGAGAAAGGATGCGCGGTAAAAACAGGCCAGGCTCTTTAAAAGAGAACTGAAGGAGGGTAGCTGCGTATTGTAAAGAGGCACCTGCCTGTGATTTAGGTAGAAGGTGGAAGGGAGAGGAAGGAGTTCAAAGAGTCATATTTTTTAATCAAATAGTCACCTATCCTACCAATCAGTATCACTAAAGCAAGAGCAGACCAATCTACATAACACACTTTGTTTCTCTCCCTTAACAAGATATCGAACGGTGAAACTTTAAGAAAGGTGCCCTGGAGAGAGAACTCTGGGGTGATGGAGATGTCTTATGCCTTGTTTGGTGTGGTAGTTACACAATATGTACAACTGTCAAAACTAAAATTACTCAACACTTAAATAAGTTCTATGTTAATTACATCACTGTTAAAAAAAGCGCTCCCTGCCTTTTCGAATAGAAAATGAGAGAATTTAAAAGGAACATAACCAAATCTATAGTCTTTATAAAATGAACTATAGAATGAACTCATAGAAAACATTTTAGCCAAGACAGTCTTTTAACTTTTCAGATACCGGTGATGCAAAATAAATTGTTTGAGGTCACACACTACTAGAATCCCCCATGTTCTCATTTGCTGCAGAATCCAGGAATGGACGTACATTTTTTAGCCTCATTCACCTGTTCAACACTTAATGTTTGAGAACTGTCGGTGGAAAATCTGCTTGTTCGTGTCACTGCTTGTCTTGTGTATGCTTGGAGGAAAAGAGCTGGGGAGAAAGACAGGCCATAGAATAAGAGTTTTCAACTAGAAATCCATCACCCAGCTTCTCGCTCTAGGACTCAAATGTGCATGACAATTTTGGACAAGTCACTTAAGTATTCTGTGCCTGTAATGATCTTCTATCACAGGCCTGTCATAAAGATAAAGCGAAAGCACTTAATATGTGAAAGCACTTTGAAAAGTCAAAGCGATCTATTATTCTAAAGTGGCACTGGCGGTCTGATACTGTAGACGCTGTCAAACCCCACACTTCATCCTGGCATTTACATGTTTTGGGGGAACACCCATACGTACCTCATTTTAACTAGAGTGGAACGTTCAAGGCACAGAAACAGGCATGTCACTCCCACTCCACAAAAGGGGGTGAGAGGAGGCGGTGGCTTCCACCACCCAACTTCCGCAACTCTAGGTTTCTGCGATTTGATCTTGCAAGAGCCTGGTATAATCTAATCCATTTTAACAGGGAAGTGCTGGACATAGGCCTGGATTAAGGCAAATTCTCCCTGTCCTAACCTGGTCAACAACCACAAGGAAATGAACTGCTCCTTGGAGTACAGAAGGCGTGACTCCTAAGGGACCGTCGCGTTCAGACAGCGGTCAGCAAGCATCGGCTGGGTTTCTTCACGGATCTTTTGCACACACCTCAACGCCTTCCTCAGACTGCGTCCGGCCCAGACGCGAGCGAGAGCAAGGCCTAAGTGTCTTCAGAGCCTCCGTCACAACTCCCGCCCCCTTCCACGCCAGGTCCAGCAGCAGCCTCGGGCCATCACCCCCTTCGCTGATCGCCCATCCCCGGGGCCGCCAGCCTCACCAGCTGTTCCCGGCGGCTGGAGCTCCGATCGGTTGTCGCCCGGCGGCCCCGAACATTAACGACACCCAGGAGCCTGGCCTCGAGGCTCAGGCCCGAGAACAGACTCCGAGTCGCAGCGCCCCGGCGCCTCCCCACGAGCAGCTCCGCATCGTGAGCGGAGCTTCCGGACGCGGCCGCGAGGCGGAAGCCGGATGCCGGGAGCGACCACGACCGGCGCCGCGCTCCCGCCGCCCTCGCGCGTAACCTCCTCTTTGTGCCCGCGGAAAACGCAGCGGCCAATCGATCAAATATTTCCCCACACCGAAATTGATTCGTTTTCTTCCTCAGGTTCCAGAAACTGAAACGAGGGGAGACAACAAGTGGAGTCAAGGCCAAGTGGAACCTCCTCCCCCCCCGCCGGGAGCGGCGTCATGGTTCAGCCCGGTTGCCTCGGAGACCGAGAGTAACACCAGGGGGAAAGCGGACGCCGGGAGGCGATGGCCACGTTGGCCCGGCTGCAGGCTCGGTGGGCGACTGTCAGACAGCAGTTCTACTTTAGGAACAAGTAAGTCGCCGACTCGGGATCGCGCAGAGCTGGCTCGACGTCAGCCGGGTGTCGCCAGCAGGAGTTTAGGAACACATTCTCTAATTCAGCAAGGACCGCCCACTTCTCTCCTTAATTTGCTGGCTGCAAACATGTCACAAGTTTAAAAGTAGTTTTATCATACAGGGGGGTCAGCGATAGAGGGGGGCCATGGGTATCGGCTTGAGATGATTTAAGTAAAAGCTCGGCATAGATAAAATTGTAAAATGAGGTGTTTTTCTTGGATATCATCATTCCGCAATTTGACGAAACCTCCCTCCTCTCTGTTGAAGGGCTGATAGCCTGGTTGGGGTCACCTGGGCTCGCCTATCTACCTGGGAGTTTGGGCCTCCATTATTTTACAAATATCATTGAACTCAACTGTTCTATGGCCCAAAAGTGACAGCATCAAAACCATTTGGTCAATCAATACCAGTGCATTAACTGAAAAAAGAGGGCTAAGGAAGATAGATACTAGCAGCCTAACCTATATCTCCCTACACCCAAACTTCTCACTCCCGAAGAGGTGCATTTTAACAATGGCCTCCGGAAGCAGCATCCCAGGAGTTTTTCCTACTGAAGAGAAACACCAGAAAAAGTGAATTAGACGACGATAGAATACCGTGACCTGACAGACCAAGGGAAAATTAGTCGATAAGGCAAGATCTTGCCGAACTGTTCTTATTCCAACATTTGTCTCACCTGCCTGCCACCTTCTTATAGGGCCAGGTACCTCTCTCACAGCGCTTAATCACAGCTCAGCTTTCCATTCTATTGTGAGATAATATCTATTGCCCCTCTTAAACTAGAAGCAGACTGTCATTTTTTGCTCATTATCATTTCTGTCTCATGTCTATCACAGTTCCTGACACCTAGTAGCTGCACAATAATTGCATAAATGAATCTTTCAATCAATCATTGGTCCTAGTTTAAGTAAACACACTAAAAATAGCCAAAGATAGAAATTATCTATTATATTATCTTTAATTGTAGGTAAATTATCTATTTAGCAATCATTTAGAGGATGTGGCAGGTCCTGTATTTATTTATGGCATGTGTCTATGAAAGAAATAAGCTCTGTCCCTCTTGATGGTCGCAGCCTAATATGGGATATAGACATTTCAGAAATCATTGTGATAGGTTAAGGATGAACAGGAGAGGAAACGACTCACATTTCTTGAGCACTGATTGTATGCTGGGCATGGGCTAAGAACTTCATCGTGTAATATCTCATTTGGTTTCACCGTGGTATAAGTCGATGCATTAATCTATATTTTTAGAGCTTGAGAACACTGTTCTGGAGAAGCCTGGTGAAGTGCCACACTGCAAACAGACATAGTTTCTTATTAATATTTTCAGTCCGAAGGAAACTCTTTAAAGATCGTGAAGGAATCAAAATGCCACAGTTTGCCTAGCAGTGTTTTCAAAAGCAGGGTATTGATAGCTTTAGGGGTAAAAACTATATAAAATATTAACGAACAGAAAGACTACACAGGCAGTTTTGTTAAGAAGTTATTATCATTTCCTATCTTTTATAGATTATGTCAGTTCTTCCCAAACTTCAGTGTATATTAGAATCTCCTGAGGATCTTGTTAAAATACAGATTCTGATTCAGTGGGTCACAGTTATGGCCAGAAGAATCTGCATTTCTCTCAAGACTTCCAGTGAGGCCCCATTTTGAAAAAGAAAAAAAGAAAAAGAAACTGGGTATGGGCTTATTCAATTCTTAAACATCTTTACAAATGATGTATTTATTCCCTTTTCACATAACCTATCTACTTATCAAAGAGGCTGAATGTTGTGTCCAGGATGTCACAGGGTGGAAAATGATAGTCCTCAGTTATTATTTGACAGATTATTGGCCTTAAAGAAAAATTTCGCTATGAATTCCTAGTGTCACTTCTATTCTGAATTACTGAGATTTTCTTGTGACTTATTTATACTACCCTATTTGTGAAAAGAAGCGTTTCATACGTGTTTCATTAATCACATGGTTCGTTTTCCTTGTAGTCTTATTTCACTGTCTAGTTAATCTGTCAAATACTAATAGGAATGAGTTAAAATTTTCCTCTTTTACTGAGTTTCTGTAGTAGTGTCTTCTGAAGCTAAGTTATTTAGCTTATGCATGTGTGCCGGTGTGCCTCTTCATTATTGACCATATATTGGTCTTTTTTTTTGTGTGCAAAATGTTTCATCTTTAAATTCTACTTGTAATCTCTATCTTCCTTTATCTGGTAGGAGTTAATCATATCATTCTATGTATTCCCCTTTACAAGCAGCACATTTCCTAGTTAAAAAAAATCAAAACTAAGGAAGTTTGTGATAAAAGAGATGAAAATGTGATGATTAAAGACATGAAAATGTGACAATTAAAGAAACGGTAGGAGAGATGCCGTCTCTTTTTAGTCGTCTTAGCAGAAGGGGAAGATAGCCGTAGGGGAACACCCAGAAAGCAGCTGCTTGAGAAGAGTTTGTAGAGCCGCTCTGGAGACCAGATAGCCAACTGTCACCTTTGCAGATCTCTCGCCGTGTGGGGGGAGAGAGAAGGAAGTAGAAAGAGAAATAAATGTTATTGAATACCTGCCGAGAGAACTCTTGTGAAATGCTTTCACAAACATTATTTTGCCATTCACAATCATCTCATAAGGCGATTTTAATTGTTTTCCTACTTTACAACGGAAGAAAATGAGATTTAGGATGTGTAAATGGCTTGCCAAAGATCTAGTGAGGTTTGATCCAAGTCAGCCCAAAGTTTGCGCTTGGGGTGGAGGGGCTTTCAGTCATCGTGACTCTGCATGGAAGTAAACATAACTGACCCTCGAACAAGGGAGGGGTCGGGGGCACCGGCCCTGGCACAGTCAGAAATCCACCTGTAACTTCAGCTCGGAAGCTGGCTCTTCACACCTGTGGGTTCAACCGCGGGTGGAGGACAGCTTGTTCGCGGAGGCTGGGGTCCATAGCTGGGAGACCGTGGCTGGGTATCGGTGGTTGGGGATGCGAAAATGCTGTGTGGGTCTAAGGTTGGTTGAATCCTTGCATGTGAAACCCTCAGATACAAAATCTCTGTCCACAAGGGGCCCTCTGTATTTACTGGAAAAAAATCTCGTAGACGTGGAGCGACACAGCTTGAACCTGTGCTGTTGAAGGGTCACCTGTGCATCCAGTACGTGGGGTCTAACCTGCCTTACTAAGGTCAAGTCGAGGAAGGAACACACCTGGTATAGTTAAGTTCTCTCTAGCTTTATACCTTGCTTCAACCTAAAGGATAATGTTCCCTGTGGTGACCCGATTCTAGAATCGGTTATTCCCGCAAACTTAGTCAGTTTTATCTCCAGTGCAGTCACCGGTTCCTGACTGCATTCTTAGTCTAATCATTCGGTTTCCTCTCCTGGGACTTGCACTGTCACCTGCTCACCAGTCTGATTCCCTTTCCGGCACTCTTGGGTTCTGACCCCCCGTGCTCGCTGCCCTTTGGGGTGGAAAGGCGAGCCCTTCCTCACCTTTCCTGGACAGCCCAAAGCCAGGCCTTCTCTCCACGGTGACGCTCTCCTGGCTCTGACTGTGGCACCCGTTCCCGGGGCTGCGCCCACAGGTGGATGCCCACCTGAGCCCACACAGCCTTGCTGAGCACTGCGGCCCCCTCCCTTCCCACCCCCTCTAGCACAGATCCCTACTTGCTGTGCCCGCTGCCAGTTTCTTAGGACTTAATTGCTCCAGGAATGAAGTGAAGTGAGAAGACAGCGGTAGAAAAATGAATAATACAACATTTGTAAAGCACACTAATAAATCCGCAGGATACTCCTGCTTTATGATAGAATGCTCATGCATTCGTAGGTAGCTCATTATTCATTGAGCTGTGAAATAATAATGATAATAATAATAATAATAATAATAATAAAGGGCCATTAATGAAAACCAAACATGGCTTCTGGCTTCTAAAAGGCAGTTCGCTTCCCATCATCACGTGGGTGATCGTCAGAACACAAAGTACAGATGAAGCATCGTTTCTGCCTTTAGGGGGCTTGAGACCTAATACTGACATGATTTACAAATAATAATAATAATAATAATAAATTTTACACATCAATATATCTTACAATACAGGACAGCCGATATTGGAGTTTTATTCCTGGTATCTAAAATTGATAGGTTATATGATAACGAGAAAGAAAAACTATTGGGTTTTTGATCTAGCCTTTATTCAGTTATTTATACACATAGGTCAGAGTGAACACGTAGTTTTTGCATATCGCTGGAAAGACATTGAACAACACATTTTTTCAATTTCTGTTTATTGTCAGTTAATTTCTGGCCACGAACGACACACACGCACATCGCGTTACCCAGGGTTACGGTACTTAATTCTAACTGATGATAAAGTGACTGGAAACTTCCAGCTTTTTCTTGATGTTTTATTACATTCCTGGTAATACTTGTGGTCTTTCATCATTAATAATTCATTTAGTATTCATTGTGATAATACTGATCATAATAAATTTATTTCAAATTCATGTAGATGTCATATTTTATTCACTGCTATAGGATTTTCATTATAATTTGGAACTAATTAATATACCATTAAAATAAAGTGTTACCCACATTTTTCATTTTGAACATAATATGTCTAGCAGTTCATGACACATTGTGTGAGTATTCAGCACCCCAGTGGTAACCCAAGTATCTGTAAATTTAATTTTTAAGCAGTTTAAAAAGAGCAACGGAAAAATGTGTATGGAAGTCAAATTTCAGCACATAAGTTAAAACTTAGCAGTAAGTTAAATATTAGTGATTTTTTAAATGTTTTCCTTTCAAATGTATAGTTCTTATTAGTATATTACAATACATGTGCTTGTATTTACATACGGTATTGTAACCCCAAAAAGATAATTTTCCTTTTGACTATGTTAGCATTATTACCAGGAGACAGTGGAAGCATTATACTCAAAACAGATAATTTGATTGCTTATCTTCCTGCGTTTCTAACTACAACCATAAGTAAAGGGTAAGTTCAAACTATACATTAGTTCAAAAGAAGTACTAGGTATATCATACAGTATACCTTATTGATATTTTTTCTTCCTCTTTTGCAAAGGTAGTCCGTTGTTGATTATTGGTGGGGAAAGAGAGACAAATGTTCAAGTAATTTAAATAGAAAATATTAAAAATGAAAATACATCTGCTATAACCACATTAAATGTCAATGGCAAAAAAGAATTAAATAATCATAGGAAACCGTTTTATCCCACTATCATGAATTTCACTTCTCATCGGCCTTATGGAATGAAATTGTTCTTTCCTCGTCTCCTTCCCACTCTATCTTCTCGGAATCGCCTGCCCTACTGGACGTGGTGGTGTTGGATCTTCACTGTGTTTCCACAAGTGACATTTCCTACCCTGCACTGTCACATCTTACTATTGGCTAGGGTAAGATTTTACAAGAAAAAATGAAAGATTCCCTCGGACCTTGCAATCCCTTGAAAAACTGACCTTGCCACCTGACTCCACGGCATTTGACACCGCGTGAGCACGCTCGCTTTCTGATGTCTTTTAACTTCTGTGACACTGCAAAATACTTGTCTCATAGTTGGGCCTTCTTTTAAATTTCATTCCCTAAAGACAACCACTTTTAATTGATACAAAGCAAGACTTTTTCTGTGGATGCATTCACATACCCATGCAGTGAAATTGTTTTTTATGACTATGGAAGCGCATTACACTACACTGTAGAATCTTTCTTTTTTTCACGTTACACATCATGTTGTATGTCTCTATGTCAAGACCTATTGATCCACTTAATTTTTGTAAGGACAAATTAGTGTCTCATTTTATGGATATTCTACAGTATATCTGCTTGTTTAGATTGTTCCCATTATTTCAATAGTACAAACAATGATACATTATAAAAGACAATAGACTTCTTGGGATAGAATTGCTGAATCCTCCTTAGAGTTTAGCATCTTTTCATGCAGTATTTAAAATTAAAAGTTCTGTGTATTTTTTGTAAATTGTCTTTTGCTGCTTTTCAATTGGATTGTTTGATTTTCAATTTTTTTTTTCTTTTGCTTAAATGTAGAGACTACAACATAAAATCTTTGGTTTTCCTGTTTTTGGAATTCTCAGTGTATGAAAACATGGCCGATCTTAGAAATTTGCTCATATCCATCCTGAAATTTGTGTCTTATCATTCCCATGATAGCTTGCTGACATATGTATGCGTCCCTAGTGAAGATTCTAAAGTTTGTGAGTTTTCTGTTTATATCAATGAAAATTTTCTGTGCCTGTTCAAAGACCCAGATTGTTTCCAACTAGCACTAAACATCAGGGCCGGTTGCTCTGCGTTCCTACCGATACTTGTCGCCGTCAGGCATTTTTGTTAATTGCAGTAGATGTTGGGGTCTTTTCACACCGTAGTCTCTTTCGATTCTTTTATTATTTTAAGGAGATTGGTGCTATTTGACACTGCAGAATTTCAATACTATGTTTGAACATGGCACAGGTATTCTTCTTTTTGCCCCTTTTTCCCTTCCTCTTTTCTTTTACTTTCCTTCTTTTCTCCTGTTTTCATCCTTTCTCTCTTCTCCTTTAGAGGCAGTGATGATGAAGATGGCAGCCTCTAGAGCCAGACTACCTGGGATCAGGTCTCAGCTCTGTCACGTAGTAATGTGTGACCTTGAGCCCATGCCACAGCGCTCTCTCACTGTCTCCCACAAAGGCAAAAATAGGGATAATAGCGATTGACTTGATGGGGGTGTTGAAAGTGTCATATATGGCTCAATTCACTGGTACGTAAAATGCTAGGAACAGGCTTGGCACATAGAGGGTTAATTTGCTTCCGAGGTTGTTCTTCTTTCTCTATTTCTTCTAACAGATTCTTTTAGATACCTCGCCTGTCTTTTACCTGGAATCGCCCCAGGATTCGAATTATTAAGAGTGTGAAGCACCGGTTGGCTGCTCTCTCTGTCATCTGGAAGTAGGGAGGGACCTCAGTGTCGTGAGTCGGTCTTGTGTGGGGAGCCTGGCAGTGGCGTCCTCGCTGGCACTGAGTGTGACCCCCTCCCCGGGAAGCCGGGGTGCTCTGTGGGACCACACAGACAAGATTGCCGCCTTTCAGATTTTAACGTGCAGAGGAGAGACCATCGTTAACCAGTCAGTAAACGCGGTCGTGTTAGGTCGTGTGCAGCCTCGGGAGCCGGGAAGGACCGGGATGCTCCCACTGCCACGTGGCAGGTGTCACACGAGCCAGGAACGGTGTCTCTGCGTCTCTACCATTCGCTACGTGCAGGGCAAGCGTGTGACTATAACGATACTTTTTCTTTGAGTCCTGATTGTTTAGAGTGATCTCTCAGTTATTTCCAGAAAAAGTTTATCCTGTCGGACAGTAATCTTGTCACAGAGCTTCCGGGGATAAGGTAATGCGACTCCCCTCTCGTGTGGCTTTTACGGTTGGCTCTGCACCTGTACCACACCTGAGGCCACCTTGCTGGTTGGCATGGATTCTCTCCCCTGCTCTTCTCCGCGTCTCGGTCACTGACTTCCATGCATCATTTTTGTTCCTGCCTTTGCTGTCGTGGGTCCTTTTCAGTCAGGCGGTCCAGGTAACTCTTTCTCACTTATCTAGAGCTGTAATCCATCCACTTGTTTCTCCAGCTGTTTGTCACTGACAGCTTAATCGCTAATTCCGTTTTCTTTCTCTCAGCCAGCTTCATAGTATTGTCTAAGAATTTTATTGTTCAGAGTGTTTTTATTTTCCATTGTTTTTCTAATTACAATAAATTAATGAAATCTATATATTTAATCTAACATATAATGGCAACAAAAAAAAATAACCTTTCCAACCAAATACAATTCTGAGGGATTTTTTTTTTTTTAAGTAAGAAATAAATGACTAGCCATTTCTTATTCATTCAGCAAACACAAAGTGCGAATTATGTGCCAACCAGCGTTCTAGGAGAGAGATTACTCTGTGGTCCCCAGTATTTGCCCAAAGCGGTATCACTTTATCAAAGAGAGGGTGGGGTGGGGGACAAACTGTAATGACTGGTAAAATTAAGATGGAGAGCTATCTTGATTAAACCTTTTCTTGCTATAAGTTAGTAAATCTAAAGACTGAATTTTTTATGTTTTTATCTCTTAAGAGGCCCTATGGCCCTGCCTCCTGCCTCTTTTAACTAAAATAGACTTTCTGAGGATTCTGTCTAGAATTGTTACTTTCTCATAAACTCCTATAACTTAGAGGCAATTTATTTAACGGATGCCTTGAGTGAATTATTCAATCATTTTAATCTTGTATGATATGTGTAGCAGCATTTAAATAGTACATTCAAATAATGTTTTTAAAATAATGAAAAAATAGCACATTGCTTTTTTTTATTTCCTTATAAAATCTCTTGGAAATTAATTAGTTGCAAAGTAGATGATTATAAAAATTTTAAAAAGTAAAGCTGTTGAAAGCACATGGCCCCTCAGAGAAAGGTTAATTTTTAAAACATAGCGCATGATTTTAAATTTTATTTAAAATGACATCTGATTATAATTATTTTAGAAGACATTAAAGGTTAAGTCTAACAGGTTAATTCGCTTTAGAAGTATGTTAGCGATTAACAAAATGCTCTAATTTTTTCTTTTTAAGTGTTGTGGATGCGTTTAGAACAAAAGAATATAATGCAGCAGTTAAAATCCAGAGCTGGTTTCGAGGATGTCGAGTTCGGGCATATATCAGGTATATTGATGTTGGCATGGAAGATCAGATATATCATAAAATATGCTTTGTAGAGAATGTGATTTGTGCATGGAGTGCTCATTTCAAATGATCTTTTATGTTATTTGTAATTAAGTGAAATTGTATAATGTCCTCTTTTAAAAATATAATTTTTGTCATCTTTTCTTACATATCAAAAACTAACTTATATTGACTATTTCTTGACTTCTAAAAATCTTCAGTATTGTAAACATACTTGATAAAATTCTTTTCTTCAAATTCCGTATTTGAAGAAATGACTGGACTTGTAGTTATAGCAATGAATTCATTGACTGGTAGGAAAGAAAACACATATGTGCACCATACACACGCGCACACACACACACACGCACACACACACACACACCTACCTACCTACCTACCTACCTACCTATCCACCTATCCAACCCTCTCGACATGTTGGTAGATGGAGGGAAATGATGCCATTCCTATTACAAAGAAACTGAAGTTGACCCTTAACGGTTCCCATGTTTTCTTCAATGCTCAAACTTTCCTTCAGCCCCCCTTAAATTCCAAAAAAAAAAAAAAAAAAAAAAATTTTCCTGCATCAGGTGGAGGAAGACCGTGCCTCTTCTGCGATGACTCCGGATGCGGGCCAAGGACTGCTATACCCGCCTTGCGTTAGCCGGTCGGAGCCGGACATGCAGCTCACAGTGTGGAGATGAAGTTTCTCATCTCTCCACAGTCCCAGCTCGGAACACGGCCGCAAGGAGGACATTTCTGAATTCAGACTAACGTGACGTTAGCGTGGACAGAGTAATCAAGGAAAGAATGAAAGAGGGAACTGTTTCCTGACCTCAGGAATGATCTCCGAGTCCTTCCAGCGATTCACATCAATAGTGCCTGCCTCAAAAAAAAAAAAAAAAAAAAGTAGTGCTTGGCTTATTTCTCAACGTGTCACTGTGACCTGTTTTATGGTGTTAACATATAAAAATATTTTACAGAATTAAGTACTGAAGAGTAATTAAAAATTTAAAAAACTGTTTAATCAGAAACCCAGAAGAAATACTGAGTAGTTGTCTCTGCCTTATTTCTACTTCTAGGAATAAGGAATTCTAACGTAGAATGATTAGTCTTTACAAGAATACATAAACTTGGCTTTGAATTTTATTTCTTGAATTGTGGGAGGGTATATTCTAAGCAGAAATTTAAGAAATAGCTTTGTTTCTGTGAAAGTGTACTAATAGGTGTATTTTTCACTCAGGTTTTTACACAGAGTAGCATTAATTATTCAAAAATGTTGGAGAGGCTACTTAGGAAGACAACGTTATCAACTAATTGTGAAGGTAAATAATATTTTATATCTATATTTATTGGTAGTTTTGAAGTTATTTGGTAAATATTTATATGAGAGCAAAATTGGATTTAATTTTTAGTATGAGAACTCTTCTGAGAAGATTTTTCTGATTTTTCCATGGATAATTGGCAACTCATTTCTATATACCCCAACTATACCAGATATTTTATTTTTGTTTAAGTACCTTTTACAGTGTATGCATTTATATGTACTTATGTGTTAATGATTTTTTCTACTTTATAGATGGTGACTCTTTCCGAGTAGATACTGTAGCTTGTTCGTTTTTGAGTCACCAACATTAGGCCATTCCTTGGCCCCGTAGCACAGTCAATAAACATCAGTTCAATTGAAGTGCCCAAAATTCTACAACATGTAAAAATAAGGCAATTTGTCTTTGTGTTACTTACCATTCTCTAGTATTGACTGTTAGAATATTTTGAAGTGTGCCTTGAGAAATTTAGCATGCCACAACCATCTGTATCCACTGGTAGACTAGCAGAAGCATACAACAGCATGCCAACTTATACCTCGGTTGAGTTTTAGGAAATTAAGAAAAAGGTAATTTTCTTGATTGAAAATGGGAAGGCTTCTAATTAGTGGCCTGCTCTGTCAACTTTCTGATTTGTTAACATTTCTACCATAATAGTTTAAATTTATTCCTTATTCTTGATTAGTTGCATGTAAGTGAAATTAAAAGATATATAGAGAGAAAAGAAAATATGAGTCCATAACTAATTGGTGAGAGTTCACTTTGAGCGAGAAAATTTTAAAACATGTTAAAGTACAGGGACTGCTTGGGGAAAGAGCCTAATATTTTAGATTTAATGAAATAAGCTAGAGAATTCAAACAAAAGTGTGAGCATAAACTTTCATAAGTGTCGACTCTCTTTTCCAAATAGGTTTAAAACCACTGTGATGTCCCTATAAAACATATCTGATGTCCTACACAAATTTTTGTTATCTAAATGTAACCTTACCTTGACATCATCACCTCCCTTACCAAAAGAAAAAAGAAAAAAATGTGTACAGGGAGAAAAGAGAGAATATGATACAGCAACTTTTTTCACCGGAGTGAGGAAATCTGAGTGAAGACTGGATGGAAGTTCTTTGGACCATTTACTGTAAATCTGTAATCATTTGAAAATTTAACAATTTCTTTTAAATGGCTAAAACGTCACTGATGCAGAAGACTGTTTTTCTAGATCAGGAAACCCATCTTAACGATTAACAAGGCTAATGAGAAACACTGCAAGTCTGTTGCAGATTTAAGAGCAGGCTTTTTAGCCAGTTGAATGAAAAGAATAAACTCGTCTTTGGTTTTGGTGGATTTTAAAACTCTTAAGTGGCCTAACGTAAAGATTTCAGTAAATAGTATAATCAGGTCTCAATAAATAGTGATTGCATGAGATCAAAATAGCTTCCATTTACTGATTGATTACGTGAGTGAAATATTGTGCAAAGCACTTTACTTACATAATGTGTCTACCAGCTCAGCTATAGGACGTCTTATAGCAACCCTATGAATAGAATCACCATTTTATAGATGAGGAATATTAGGCTCAGGGATAGTCACTTCCCTAAGGACACACTGTTAGCGATAGGTGGAGAGAAGTTCAAAGCCGGTTGGATCTGATTCCAAAACTCTCCTAGATTGAGCTGGTAGGCAGTGCGGTGTCATTTTTGGAGATTTTCCTCTTTGGGGTTATAGAGAAACCCTTTGAGAATGAAATACTGCCAGCATGCCAGAGTCCTGCCTTGTGGAGCCCTCATTCACAAAATGCCCACTGTCCAAGCCCACGTTTTCGGTCCTTCTACGGTTCATCCTTTGAGGATGAACCATATAAGACAATGGGATTTTTGCCAGAGCTGACACGCCGGTGTTTAGAGCCCTCTCCTCCATGGCTGCCACCAAGCTCATCACTAGCGTTTAAGCTACTTGTCAAGAGCAATAGGAACGCAAATACTAGATTTCCTCGTTTCAGAAGTCTAACGCCCATCTCTCCCTGGTGTGTGGTGTCTTAGCGCCTCTCTTCTTAGCCCCCCAGCCCCAGCGTGATCTCTCAGAGCTGAGGCTTTAGGAAAACGAAGCTAGGGATGCATGTCCCTTGGGCACCCCACACTTGCTCCTCCTTATATATGCCTTTATCCCAGTAAGTGGTACAGCCGTTTAACAGCATCCAAGCCTGAGCATCAGTCATCCTCGGCTCCCCATCACCGCCTCCTCTCTCAGCTCTGTCTTCTATTGTCATCAAATCCGTCCCATGTTCCCCTCACAAAAGCCTCTTGATTCCAGTCTAAACGTCGTCACTTCACGGCCATGCCTGCTGCCCTCCTCACCACAGCACACGTCGTAACGATCACACTCTTCGACGTGCCGTGTCGGGTTTCTCATGTCTCACGGTCGCTTCTTATCCATCCTCACTCCTTGCTGCACCTGTGTCAATGTACTCTGGACACGTTGAGCCACCGGCCATCGCCAAAACACGCAGTGTCCTACAGCAGTTTCGCAAATGCTCTTTACTTTGCCTCGAATGTCCTTCTTCAGTGCCTGCCTCCCTTTGGTCTGACTCTATCGTTCAGGGCTTTACTTAAAGCTGAACCTTCTCTAATCCCCCGAGGCTGCGTATGGAATGGCGAGGACCTCAGACATGAGGCCCGTCTTGCGAAGGCTTCCTTCACGTGGGCATTCGTATGACCGTGATGCATTTGTTTATTCATATCCCTCACTTGACCGGGGAGCTGCTAAATGGCAGCAACTGTTCTACTTATCACCCCTCAGACGTGTCGCAGCGAATGCCACGTAGACAGCCTGCAGAAAATTCTGCTAACTTGGTAAGTGAGCGATTCACAGAGATGTACGTTGGAAGACTTCCGCTGTGGTCAACATGGCTGGTGATTAGCAGTAACATGTGCCAAAATTACTCATAACTCGCTTCCTCATGAAAGGATGATTCATCCCCAGCCCATTGATTTCATGCTAGGCCATGCACTGTGAGAAGATGGGACATAATGCCTCACCCAAGGTGAAGCTTTACGAGGCCTTTTCTTCCTCCTCTTCTTGGGCAAAGATGAGGAGACATGTGGAACCTAGCTACAGGGAACCTTACCCCACATGTCATCTGAGGAAGAAATAAACTTTTTGTTTTGTGAGCTACGCAGATAGCTGCATTTTTATCTCTACAAAGCTGATTAATGTTTGTAATGATAACAAAGGCATGGCTGTTTGTAAGAAACATTCTGAATGGTACACTCAGGGAAGCTCACAGCAAGACGTTCCGAGCTCTTTGAGCTTGTGATGATGTTAGGACACCTCCGTGTGGTGACATCTTGTAAGGAGACTCTGCTATCTTTCAGCAGAGTGTCTGCAGCACCTTAATTAGCCCTCAGCAAACGCTTATGAAAGTGGACTACGGAGTGGGAGTTTAGATTAAGAGTCATCGCTGGAGAGAGAAGTTTCAGTGCCAGCATCATTACATGACAGGCTTTTCCACTGGACGGAAAAGTACCTGAACAGTAAGTAGAGCAGAGCGCCGAGAAGTTAGGCTCGTGGAATGCATGGAGTAGGATGTAGGTAGAGGAAAAGGTATTCTAGGTAGATAATAAATAGAAAAGCAGGAACATAAGTTCACAGGAAGCAGAGGCGAAAACTTAGAAAATGGAGTTGTCAGCAGTCTCAGATGTGACAAAGGTCAAACAGAAAGTGAACTGGGAAAAGGCAAAAGTCCAGGGATCTCTTTCGATAACTTCCGGACTTTTAAACAGCCTCCCTCAAACAGTTCTGTCCAGCTTTTAAATAACTCTCACAGTGACATCAACGAGCTGGCCCAGTCCTAAAGTGTCATGCGTTCTCCACCACAGTGGCCTCCTTAAACCACGGTCTTAGAGCCGTTCCAGCCTTCTTTGGTCACTCGACTCTGTCTTGCTTCCTGGATGACTACTGCTTTTGCTTTTGAAAATTTCGACTCTTCCTTTGAGGCCGCCTCGCACACTTCCACGCTGCTGTATCTGACAACGTAGCCCCAGTTTGTCCACTGTAAGGGTCCAGGACCGTGGATTCACAGCTTGAAAATCTTTTCCTGTCAGTGGGGATGTGCTCGATTCTTCTTTTTTTATTGGCGATGGATTTATAGTCTCCTGGCACTCAGCGCGCTCAGTGTCTGTGGATTTCATACCTGCCGAACCCTCGCCACCATCTTACTGCAACCTGCTCTGCCCACTAGATGCCCAAATGGTCCTACTGTTTTGGGACCCTGCTTTTTCGAACTGTATAATGTTCTACGTAGCTTGTCCTTACCACTCCCTGCTTTATTTCATAGGTGGTGAAGTGAAAATAGTCATTCCCATCAGCGGTAGTCCTAGAGGAATGTCGAATGTTCTTTCATTGGCTTCTTGTACAGCATGAGCATTACTAGAGTGAATTCATCAATACAACCGATGAAGGACGCTGTCTACATTGCAGCCTTTTAAATTTCCTTTTCTTTTATTGTATCTCACCATTACGTAGTTTACATTATGTTTAATATCAAATGAACTGTTTTTTTTTTTTAATCTCCACACTCTGAGAGCAGCAAAGTATAAGCACTACCCTTTATACCTGATTAATTCTATATGAATTATCATGAAATAAATTTATATAACTATAGTCCTAAACAGCTCAATGTTATGTTTTTAAATTGAGATCATTCAGTGAATGATGTATGTATGGAAACCATATTAATAGAATTTAATTAAAACTTGTTAATAGCCTATGGTAGAACTATTTAATTTATAAAGATTATTATTAAACAGATTAGTTTTCAAATTATAAAAACCATTTGCTTTACTGCTGAAAATCAAGGCTCATAATATTTATATACTACTTACCACCTTATTGCTCTTTAGAAGTTTTTTTTATTTGATTAGTATTTGAAAGAGTGATAATAGAAATTTTGTTAACTTTAAATGAGTCAAAGGATGCTATCTACTCTTAAATTCCATTATATGTTGTCACGATAAATAGCAGCAGGGTTTTTTTTTATGATTAGTAAAAATATATAAATTATCAGTCACTGTTTTTAAAACTGATGAGATTGACATGGTTGCTTTTACAGACATTTTTCTCTTCATTAGATAAGTAAACATTTCTCCTAAATATTAAAAAATGCCCAACTCTTTTATAAATTTCTTAATAGGACTTCCAAATAAGTGACAAGTTAATGAGGCAACACATGTCACCCTTCAGTGTCAGAGCAGAGAACGAAAACAGAATATATTTTTCCCCTTCGGGGTCTTGCCTTTAAACACCAAAGGCTGGATAACTTTAGACTCTGACTTACTAATGTTAATTTGAAACTTTATTAACATATTGTCATCGTAATTATGAAATTAATTTAGATGTGGCTCACCTGCTTTTGAAGATTATATTAGCAGGAACTGTGAGAAATAATATAATTGGCTTCTATTTTTTTTGTGTGTGGAAAAAGAAAGATTATTTTAAAAATCAGCTCTTGATAATGACCAGATCGATATCAGTTGCCAGCAAACAAGGCAAAGCATATGCACAAAGTACTCATGATTATTTGATAGTAAATCATTTTAACGATTATGCTCAAAATTATGAAATGAGGATAACACTGATGTGGAAAATCACAAAGGCCCAGCCAGGATCGTCAGATCCCGTTGTCCATATGCGCATGGTTCCTAATGGTCCCACCTCCATCGCTTTAATGCAAATATTGTTTCCCTGTTGCTCAGTCTAGCAAATAAAGCCAGTGGATCCGGTCAAGTTTACATAGATGTGTTACTCAGAAAGATCTCACATACGGTTGTTTTGGTACTTTCAAAAGCATACGTGCTCGAGCATTAAGAATGAATGTAACATGTATCACTGGCTCACCTGAGACTGTTACATTGGAATCAAAGTGCTTTCCCACCTTTGAACCAGAAAATTCAGAATTCTCAGGCATCATGACCGTATCTCTCTTCCTCTTCGCTCAGTATAAAATTTAACCTCTTACACATTTTGGATTTTCACTCATAGTTAAATAACGTACTTCTAGCCACAAAATGTTGAACAGCACTAGTGATAATCCCTTTCATAGTGACCATCAACGATGTCCCAAGCGCCCTAAATACTTTATCTCATTTTAATCTTCACAGCAACTCTAGGAAGTATGTTTTTTTTTCCCCCATTTTGTAAGGATGCAAATCAAGCCTGGAAGACCTTAAGTAACTTCTTCAAAGCCACTCAGCTGAAAACAGTCATGTCAGGAATTGAACTCGGGTCTGTGGCTTGAACGCTCACACTCGCTGCCACTAACGGAGCAGCAATACGAGAAAGATGAGAAATAATATATTTTTATAAACCCAAACTTCTTCAGATATATAACTGCCAATATGGTTCTTCTGTATAAAAAAAAAATATTTAATGAATATATCTGCCTCCATATGACTTGAAAAAATATGCTTTTAAAGTAAATATTTTGAGTTCACCTCAAACACCTAGAGTTATTATGCAGTGATTGCGATAACAAAGAAAGAGAATTTAAAGTGAAGTATCATCATTGTGTTTATTCATAAATAACATATTGCAGCCAACTGTTTCTTAATTGCTCAGACTGTTGATAAACAATCCAGCCTGCCGCTCTGCACAGACAATTTGCTTTGGATCAGACCAGGCAATTCAAACAATACTAATGACGGGGGAATCCTTTTATAAGAATCCCTGTTTGTTGCAAGGAAGAAAACCCCTATGTAAAACAAAGTTAAGGCTCTCATCTCTTATTTTTGCCTGAAACAAAGCACCTATTATGTATCATTCAAGTTAATGCTGATTGAGTAAAAAGGGCTAAAGCTGTAGTTTGTGTTGAAAAATATGTATTTCATTGTTTTACTGTTTATTGTCCTGTCATGCATTATGTTAATTTCATAGTTTTAATTAAAAGATAGAACAGATGTGGCAGCTGTATTTAAAGCAATATTTTCATTGAAATAAGCTACGTTGCTAAATGGTTATTTACTAGAACAGAGATATAGGTAAGTTCACAGGCAAATGTGTCTCTCTACTAGGGAGAAACCAAGACGTTAGGAAGTCTTCACTGTATCAGGGGATTTGCTGTAACATGATATCATTGTATTTGTGATTTTATGGTGTTAAAATGAATGTTAAATGAAACAAAATTCCCAAGGATTACTCAGGAGGCAGCTAAGTACATAGCATTTTGTACAGATGGTTGGAAGGCACAATTTTGCTCCATCACTGTATCCATATCCTTGAACGATTTCAACTGAAGACAGCATTTCTTTGAATTTTTCATTAAACCAGACGTCTTGAAATATGAATTCCTTTTATGTTTCTGTGAGTTTTGGCTAAAAGAACCACAGTGAATAAATCATACAATACTACGTGTCACCAGCACTTGTGAATATTTCTGCTTTGTTATTCTATTCTCAGTAGAGCACCATTGATTATCAAACTCAGCGGAGAGCATTTTATGATCATATATCTCCATTAGCTCCTAGTTTGACTACCATAGATTTTTCTGGTTAAGCCTGCATTATGTATTAGGAAGCCTATCTCTTCAATACAAAGTTTGATTTCATTTTTCTAAGCCTAGAACTCTTATTATGTATTATGTATAAAGATTCTTATCTTTTATATGTAAAAATAGGCTGCACTGTCTTTGTGTAACTGAAATCTATGCCATCTTTTTTTTTTCTTGATCCACAGATAGCATATTATGCTATGAAGATGAATCTCTACAATGCGATGGCTGTCAGGGTAAATATTTCTTCACTTGTTAAACAAATGAAAAGTCAATTGTGCCTTGAATTCGCTTTTAATAAAATGAGCAAACCAGAATGATGCAAATTTGATTGATATGCTAATGATAAAGAGGGAAAAGAGCACACAGTTAAAAAGTTAGCTATACTAAATAATCTTGGCAGTATTAAAAATTAGAGTAAAATGTAAAACATGTAATTATCAGTGCTTATGTTTTGGAATGTTAAATATCTCTGAGCCATAACTGGAGAAAGATTGTAAATATTAATGAAGCAATGCATTACTTTCCATATGTCATATAGAATATTGTGATAAATAGATGAAAACGGTTCTGGAATATAAGATTCCTGCCCAATACAAATCAATTAGAAATTATTCATATGATTTAACAGTAATAAAGCCAGTTTCCAGCTTAGGAGTTTTATTTCTATCATTTCTGTGTTCATTTTTGTGTGTTATTTTCCTAATGGAGAGCTGCATTTAGTGATTGTGAGGCTAGCTTGCACAGATTTAGGAACAGACACAACAAAAATCTTGCTTTTGTCTCAGACAATATGGTAATAGCTTAACTGAGAAGCTATTGTAAAAGAAGTTACTTAAGCAAATTTCGTTAATGTTCTTAAAACCTATGTTGCCTTATTATATTGTCTTCTGTTAATCTCTTAGTTCTTGTGCTAATGATTTCGTTTTGGGTAAAACCACATAGTAAAATACTTTCTGAAAGTCCTGTGTTGAACTAAGGCAGGTGAATTAACAGTATTTTGATTATTTATACAGCTTTGGGAAGGGGGCTTCCTCCGTGGGCCTGAGTGTGCTGGAAGCCTCCAGGACAGTCTCTGGTGTCTATCTGTCCACCTCTCTGTTCTTCTGTAGTGCAAGGGGACAAAAGTCATGAGGAGGAAGTAGATATTCTTGCTCCCTTACCTGAGCCAGAGACAGATACTCCAGCGACAGTGGGTTATTTACCATTTCTAAAAAAGAGAGGAATTTTAAAAATTTATTTTTACCCATCTATTCCCAAATAGATGTCATTTTTATAATGAAGAATAAATTATATGCATGTGATTTTTTTTATGTAATAGATATTTATATCCACATTTGCTGCATTTAATTTTTAAAGAGTCACCTTTTCTCTAAAGATTTTATCATCCCCCTACCCATGTAGTATTGATCACTCTTTTTCTGTCCCTATTTTACCATTGACATACTTCTGTTATAGAACCTGTAACATTTTGTTATTACTAATTTGCATGCCTCTACCCTCCCCCCCCCACACACACACACTGTAAGCCCCTTGGGGCCTGGATCCTAGCTGAGCCTATTCACAGTTCCTGGCTTCCAGGAGGTGGTTAAGTAGATGTCCCTGAATAAATCAATGAATGCCGGCTCACTCTTTTCTAAACAAGAAGTTAAAAAAAGGTAGTTTGTTTTAAATATGCTTGTCGAAGTCCCTCAGTGCCCTTGTTAGAAGCTGTGTAAGCCTTTGCCGGGGGATCTACATGGCTCTTTTGAACATGGGGCAAGGCTGTGGCTGGGTGAGCTGGACGCAGCAGGGTCATGTGTGGTCAGCGTGGTTCATGTGTGAATGGAGGCTTGCGCGAGCTTCGAGGTCTTGCCAGAGCAAAGCATCGGAACAGGTTTAAGGGAGTTTTTCTTCTTTTCTTGTAATATGAGCTGTCGCCAGAACCCTCAGGATGCCTATGTGAAACCCGTTAGGAATTTGGTGCAAGGCCATTGACGGCTAATTAACAGAGCAATAAATCGCCCAGTAAATTTTTTAACTTGGCTCCTGGACCCTTTCTCTCCTGTCCCTCTTGTCCCTCGCATTTCGTGGCCTTTTCGGCCTCCAAGCTGACTTTTCTCCAGACCCAGGTTCTGCTTTTCCTTCAGCATCTTGGCTATGCTGTTGTGGATCACCTTTAAATTTGGCCCTCAACTTTTTTTTTTTTCCCTTAGTTTTCTCTTATACGAATTTCATGAGCTGATTGAGTTGCTCAGCTCATTCCTCTCCCTGTGCCAGGATCCAGAGGTACAATCTTTTTACAGCTTGGTGGAGAGATGAATCCTCCCCAGTTCCATTGCTAGTGATCATTGGGTATCACTTCGGGCTCATCAAACAATGACAGTCAGCTTCCCGGCAATACTGTAAAGGTGAAGGCAAAACAAATAAAAAAACGTCACCTTACAGGAAAACATCCAAGCTGGGACCCTCACATTATTGCTATCACCAGCATCAGGATTTTGTCAGTCATCAGAACCCTAGATGAAACACCATCCTTGCTATAGTTTTAAATGATTTTTCGTATGGGATTTCGCAAACTATGAAAGAATCTGTCATTTGCACCTTGGAGCCCAGAGCGTGTGTTTGGTGTGTTTGCACCTCCACCATGCCTGTCATAGACTCTAAAACATTAATGGAAGAGAAAAGGGGGCTCTAAATTTTGTTAAAATGTCAGGAGCCCCACAAAATCATGACTAGGGCTGCTCTTCCAACCGCGGATCCCCCTCTGCATCAGTTCTGAGACATACTGGTCTCCCGTGAGCTAAGCACGACGACAGGGTATATAGTCTGTCGCTGACTCTGGACGTTAGCAAAGGTGAACTCTCCGTGATTGCTTCCTCGCGATGCCTTTGAGAAACCCCCATTGGGACCTCTCGTCCATCTCGAGTCCTCATTTGCTTGTCTGCCCTTGGACAGCTGGGGCAATATCGTATGAATGTAGATTTTGAGAACTGCTAGTGTGTAGTATTTTGGAGATCTCACTTAAAAAATACATTCCATCGGACTTTTTGCTCCGTTTCAAAGATCTTCGAGGATGAAAATGGTAATATTCGAAAGCTTACAGAGTTTTATAGAACTACAGATGCAGTTGATTGGTGGGATTCTTTTACCTTGGGAACCTTTCACACATTATTGATCAATCACATGTACTTCCTTAATGATATTCTGCTGGAACACGGAGAGTCTCAACTATATCTTTTATATTTGCAGTTATTTTAATGATTTAACTTGAAATTAGTGCCTCAAAATAGTTTAGGTAGTCATCCCACTTAAAGGAAAATAAAAACCATAACAAGAGGATCGATTGACTAAAGATCACCTAAAACAACCAATTTGAAAAATAACCATAACTTCACCAGCTCTTTCCTCTTAGTGCTCTGGATCTATGTAATAAAAATTTCAATTTACAAAAATGAATCCAACTTAAAACATCAAGTAGCCATTTTCTTCTGTTTCCCATTTGTGTCTAAAATATAAAAAAATAAGACTATATGTTGGTTTTAATGAAAATGTTAAATAGATTAATATAATGGATAGGTGGAGAGCCAGAGGAGAGAAAGAGCAGTTAGGGGGGATTGTTTTTTAAACTATTTAAATGACTAAGCAATGTACTATATACTTGAAATTAATAAAATAAAAAAAATTTTTAAATGTATAAATTTAAAAAAATGTTAAATATGTGTCAGATATATCAGGATCCATCTTAGTGTCCTGAACTATAATCTTCTTTTTCATATTTATAATGCTATTTAGGATTTATGTTTAGAATAATGCCTCCAAAATTAATTAAAGATAAAAAGATTAAATAATGTATGAAAAAAATACTGACGGTCTCTTATACACTAGACACTATAAGGTTCTAGGAAGACAATGAATAAGACACAGCATCATTCACTCAGAAGAAGACATCCCAAAATGTCAGCTTAGGAAATAGGAGGGAAGGGAACATCTTGACAACCCCAAGCTTTTGCCTGATGATGGACAGGTATTTAAATGTTCCATTACCAGGCAAAATAATACTTCTTTCCTCCTACTACTCCTAATGCCAAATCATTGTGAAATAATTTTAAAAATTTGGAGAAGAAGGAAGTACGAAGTCAGGTAGAGTGGGGAAACAAGATTAAAGAGAAGAAACTGCACATGTAATAATTATCCAGGATCTTCTGCTAGCTAAAAATTACTATTTTTTTAAACACCTTATCTTTGAAAATGTAATAAACCCACTTTTCTATGTTCACGGTATAGTCTTCTAGAATGTTGGAACCTTCTAATAAATAAAAGTATCATTAGGACTAAGAGTTCTGCCTGTAATGCTCTCATGTATATTTAGAGCATTAATACTAGGTAGGTTATTATCAGTGACTTTGCTGCTCATGTCTTCATTTTAATTTTAGGTGAGAAGACATTATTTTTTCTCTTTTTTGATAACATTAAGGTTACTATCGAATTTTAAAGAATAAAAGCAAACCCAATAGAGGGAAGATTTTTCCTGTGGGCAGATGACTTTTGATATAGCAAGCTTTGACCATTTATTTTACTGCTTAAAATAAACATTATTTATAAGACCACTTATATTTTGATGTTACTTAATGAGGAATATGCATCATTGATTTGACTAGCTTAAGAGGTCATTTGGAAGTTACCAGTTAACAAGCTGTAATCTGCTGAGCACACAGCCACTGTGTTTGAAATTATCTATTCAGAGCTGATCGATGACAATAATTGTTTTATACCAATCACTTCTGAGAGGTGCTAATTACTTTGAAGGACATGCATACTAGCTCTTTTTTTTTTTTTTTTTTGGAAGTCATAACCTACTCACCTTGAAATTAAGAAATGTTATCAAAAAGTCATCTTGCCTCTTTAAAGTTTTTTTTTTTTTTTTTAAATTAAAAGTTCATCACTAGTATTGGGATAGCAATAGGAAATTTAAGCAAAATTCGAGATGTCTGGGCTTGAGAGTAACACAGAGCTGGCTTTGTATCCAGACTGCTTTTTACTTTTTTACTGATTATGTGACCTTGATCCTGTTACTTAACCTCAGTTTTTTCATCTTTAACATGGAGATCATCTCATCTAAAAAAAGCCAGGTACTTTCAAAAGAAATGTTCACTCACTGAAAATTGCAGTTCACTTGGCTGCACTTGCCATATATCGCAACGGTTTAGGGAATGAGCTCTCTGAAGTCTGAATTTGATTTTTGGCTCTATCACTAATAACTGTAAAATTGGGGGAAAATTGCATAACTTCACTTTTTAGCAGTTTTCTCACCTGTAAATAAGATGATAAGAGTATTTCATAAGAGTGTTCTAAAAATTAAATGCATAGCTACAAGTAAACCCTTAGAATAGTGCCTCTCACATGATAAGTAATAAATTTTAGCCAATATTAAAGAAGTATCAAAATATCATGAAGATAGAAGACATTTCTGTTTAAAGATTTTGATACCACTGAATTTTCAAAGCCCATTTGAAAAATTGATTTCAATGAGACCAAGTACAGTCTTCAAGACAGGGGTTATGAATAATAAAAAAAAATCTGTTTGGTCATGAAGTAGAACTGGTAAGAACTGGTAAAGCAAATTTTTAACCTTTTAATAGTTAATTTTACATTTAGTATTTGTGAAACAATTTTACATGTTTACCTATGATAATCTATAAGTATGTTTCTGTTTTTATAATATTTTATAATCTATGAGTACAACTTACATTTGTAACTATATATAATATTCGTGGAAAAGCCTAAGACTTCATTTGACGTGAATTATCATCCATCATTACGTTCATTTTGAAGAACTATTAATGTTTTCACTAAAAATGTTCACTCACATATTTTATCTTTTTATTTACTCCAATAGATTCAGAGACGATGGCGAGGCTATAGGATTCGGAAATACTGCTTTAATTATTTTTATTTGAAGGAATACCTGAAAGCTGTTTCAGAGACGAACGATGCAATTAGGTGAGTAGTAGAATCACTCGTCTACTAGTGAAATTTTTAGAAAGGGCACTCAATAGATGTCGATCATCACAATACTTAGAAATAATTTCTAAAAATCAGTGGTGTCATAGGTGGAAAGATACTGATATGATAGAGATATATGATTCTCTTTACCTTAAAATTTATTGTTGTATATTTAAACATCTTATACTCTTGACTGTAAATTAGATTATATTATGCCTTGTTCCTATGCAAAATGGTTTAGTTTCAGTGACATTTCATTTTTAAGATGAATTTAACTATAAAATGATTTCATTAGCTATGAAAGCTTAAGTATGATTAGCCTCAGATGGATTTTGAGAAACATATTCAACAGCAAGAACTTGCCTCTCCAAGAAGATAAAATAAGAAAATACAATATATGGAACATAATAAAATGAACTGCTTTACTGTCAGCTTTTATTTCCTTGAACACATATGAAGATAGCACCTCGATTTAGGCTGCAGGATGATGATGTCTTCTACAGATTAATGCAAAGTAGGATCATGGCAACACTATTCAGTAAGCTTTACCAAAGCTCTGCATGCTAAGTTTTCATATTACTTCAGAGGTAGTTGTTTTTTCCTGTTGTAATATACTCTGTTCTAATTACATGTGACTGTATGCCTTTAATATTTTTAGATAACAAGGAAGCATAACTAATTGTTGGCATTTATGTTGTAGTTTTACTTTCAATTTTTTTTCCCCATATATTATCTTATTTCACTCGTAAAGTTCTTTAAACTAGAGAGAGCAAACCAATTGACAATAATTGTTAAAATAAACGTTTTGTCTGAGACCCTAAAATTATGCAAATTATATATATCTAAAAACTAATTTCCCAACTTTTAAATTTCTTATGTTACATATATAAAAAGACCTGCTGTGGAAATTAAGTATAGGGAATTCGTGAAGTTAAAAATTTTTTTTTCTGGAAACAACAATAAATATTTGACGAGGTCACAATAGGGTGTCGTCAATGGGAGAAGTTGGAGAACCCAGAGACGTGGCCCAGGGGGGCAGCCATTTAATTTTCCCTAGAAAACCGGTTCTAGAGATGGGCCTGCTCTTTGCGAATGTCAGGCATGAGCTCGTCTGGACGAAAGAGCTGGGAGGACATGGAAGAGGAGGAATGGGAGCAGGGCTGGGATGGGGCGAGGCCAGCGAGGCTCCGACGGCACAGGAGTCCAGAGGCGCATTCACTGTCAAGGTCATGCAAGTGCCCAAGGTCATGCAAGTGCCCAAGGTCATGCAAGTGCCCAAGGTCATGCAAGTGCCGTCCCCGCACTTGCACAGCCCTGAGAGCGAACCCTTGAACTTCACCGTTAAGAGGCCTTGCTTGCCTCACCCTAGTCCATCCCTGAAGGGGAGAATGTCCTTAGACAGACAGACATGAGGCCAGGTGGTTTTCCTTGTTTTTGTCCTGATTTTACTGAGATTGCCTCCAGTCACTAGGGAGTCGGGTACGTCAGTGCCGATGGTTTGGTTTAGCCTGGCATCCCAGATTATAGACTGATTCTTGTATTTCTACCACGCTTGGAGTTTTTAGGACAGAATAGAAGTTAAATGTTACATGATTTTTCCGTCAGCTGTTAAAATAATTATGGTGTTTTTCCTTTTAGACCTATTGACATGTTGTAGAATATATTTTTATTAATAGATATGCTAATGTTAAACCATCACTGTAAGCTGGGAATATATCTAATCGGGCCATTGCTAAATATTCTTTTGATTTATTACTAAATTATATCCATATTTTATACAGAATACTTACACCCACTTTTGTATATGTGATTAGTTATAATTTTCTCTCTTGTGTTACAGTTTACAGGTCTCGATATCAGGTTTCTTGCTATATGAGGTGAACTGAGTAGATTATATGGCACGGAGATTACTGTATTGGATAGGGGAAGCCCTTCTCTGTTTTCTGTGTACTCAGCACTCTATTCCCAGCACTTTCGGCCACCGACGTGTGGGTTTCCATACCAGGCGACTCTCAGACGCCGGCTGGGTGTCCTACAGTGTAACTCAATCCACTGCTCTCCGCCTGGAGGAGGCAGCGTCAGGCTCCGCAGGTCCAGGCCCAGCCCTGCTGTCTCCCACGCACCCCGCACCCAAATGCCGGTCACAGGGGGTGGTTTCCCGGGGTGCCCGCAACTCCTGTCCACCTTGGCCGCAAGCAGAGTTTCCTAGGGCTTCCGCTAGAGAGCCTCAAGAACTCAGGAAAAGGGTGGATTTACTAGGTTGCCGGTTCGTTAGAAAAAGATAACAGCTCAGGAGCAGGCAGGTGGCAGAGATGCGTAGGGCAGTAGCCCGGGACTTGGGTGGAGAGGGTTCTGCATTTGATGACTGAAAAAGCTCCCACCCCCGCTTACGCTGAGATCATTTGCTTAGTGTACTAATACATATATTTAAAAGGCACAAAATCTTTATATTTATTTACGACAAAACTCAAAGAACTTTGAACTCCTTAAAAGTGCTAGGAAAGTTTAAATGAGATTAATCTATGGCAAGACGGCTTCATAGTAAACTATATGGTATAAAGTTATCATTTTCCAAGACCAAAATGGATGTAATAGCACATGTGAATTAGGATGATTGTATACACACATACACATTATAATTATGTATTTAAAATCCTTGGTCTAAAGTTAAAAGTATTCTAAGTCTATCATGAAATTTTAAAAATATTTATAATACTAGAAGATATTATTAATCTATGCCCTCCTGAAGCATAAAGATTGCTTTGCATTCCCATAGATAGAAATTTTTTTCTCAGATGTGGCAACACCTTTGCAAATTGCTAAATTGGTTTTTCAACGTTTTGGAGAAGAATGACTGATGGATTTATTATTATTATGAACATTATTCCCATTTTAACATTATACTTAAGCGTTCTCGGGTCCATTGATGTGTTTGCCAAAATGCTCAATTGGAGGAGGCGCCAACTATTAAAATATATTATCAACTATTTTATGATCCGGGTAGTCCCGATGAAATAACGCGTTTGTAAGAACAGCCTCCAGTCCGTCCAAGATCGCACGCATCTCTGCCATATTGGCTCAGACTGGGCTGTGTGCTTGGCTTCCTTGGTTATTCTAAAGTTCATACATCCAGACATATAACTCACCTTTTAAAAACAACTTTCTGTTCTTCGCCTATTGCTGCTGTTATTTTCATGTCAACAACTTCCAGTTGAACGATGAGAAATTCCCAGCTCCTCAAATTCACAGTGCCTCCCTCTGTTGTATTTCCTGTTACACCGTCACCGAGACAGTCACAATCCAGAACTAACAGCTTGCTCTTCCAACCTGTTTATATCAATATTTGTGTTAAATTCTGTCTTTGTCATCTGCTACTTTGCATTTGTTTTCAAGGATAAAGCAAAAAGACTGAGTGATTTTTATGAACATGCGTCTAGCTCCTAAGAAATTCAGTTCGGAAGTTTGGAACATAATCTCTCTTCCCTGTAAAGCCTTATCTGGGAGCTTCGATGTGACCACCATTGCAGTTTTTAAGTAATCTTGCTGCGGCAGAAAAGTCTCAGCGGGTCAACAGGTTCATCAGGCTAATGACAGAACGGAAGGGCGTTCAGCTCAGGTGGCGTTCGGGGAAGCACAGTGCTAAAATAGAGTCCCAGTTCTCTGGAGTTGAGGACTTTCAGTGCTTCAAGCTATCTAGGTAGCATGTGGCCAGTTGTGCTTAGTTAACAAAGAAATGGAAACGAAGGAAGTCAGCGTGTCCTTTAGACTGGTCACGTGTGCAGCCGCCAAAACTCAGAGTGATGTTGGCTGCCCTTACTCTGCCACCACACAGAGATTCTCAGAACTTTTACCAACTCCATTTTCAAGTCAGAATTAGTATTAAGTGGGAAAATACGAATGTAAACGAGAATCTGAAGTATATCTAGTCTACCAATATTGAATACATTCTTGATAATAATAGCTTTCCCTAGACATATGCACAGTGTAGGTAGGTAGAAAGCATTATAACTGCTTAAATGGTACGAACATAAACAAAAATACTTTAATTGCAGATTTCAGCAACAGTTTCCAGCTGTTGGCATAACAGATCTATTTGTTTCTGGTAAATAACAATAAGAGAAAAATCAGTCTGTTGTGTAGAAATAAGAGATATCATAATTAATTATCAAGCTAATAAGTTATATGGACAGATTTACACATTGTAAACAATGACCAGCTTAGTAAGTAGACGACAATCACAGTAAGCCGTATTTATTAAGCACCTACATACGTGTGCATAGTGTTTTGTATGTTCTCTATCCACACAAATCTCCTTGGGGGTGTATATTACCACATTTTAAACTGGGAAACTAAAGTCAGTGCTTAAGTAACTTGGGTGAGGTCATATACCTGTAGTTAGTGGTGGATCTGGAGATTTGACTATTGAAGGCCATTTGTGTCAGATTAGAAGCCATTATTGTTTAGCGTGCATTTTGTTCTCGGATCCCATCTATTCTGCCCGTGATACACATCGTCAACACTGAGACTTTGACTTTAATTGAAATAGTACGTACGTTTCAGAATATCGGTATAGGCTTTCGGCAAATTCCTGTGAGAAACAGGTGACCTTGGACTAGGGGTAGCCAGTCTGAAAGCAGAGATGGAAGATATTATTGCTTTGCTGCGGGACGTGGTCTCTGTGTGCCCTGTGTACTTAATGAGAGTCCTATAATTTGGAACCTTGTGATACTGAAAAACCCACTTCTCTGTCTGCACCCAGTTGGTTGTGAGCGGTGGCTGAGAAGTTGCGGGCCTCAGCTGGAGGTCAGCCCCGCCTTGACAAGTAGGTGAGCCCGAGACAAAGATCGGATTAGGGGGATTGTCTGCTGGTGGCCGATACTGGAGACCAGCCATCTTCATGATGACATCTAAGCACCAAAGAGCTATCAACATTGCGAACAGCGTCCTGGCCGGTATGCAGGAGAGGGCGGGCGCCCAGAGGTGCAGGTGTACGCTCACGGCTGCGCCTGCCCGGCGCCAGCTCACCACGGCGCACAGCGACCTCTGATGTTCTCCACGAAACCGTCAGCTCCATCCCACCCCGCCAGCTCTGGGACGGGAGAGGGCAAGAAACTAAATGATCAGTCCAATTTGGCCCAATAGAGTACATACTCTTTTAAAATCAGTCTTTTTTGCAATTTTTGAAAACCACGCCCTCCTCATCCTCTCCAAGGCATTATATGCACGTCGAAGGGGCTTGCGTCCCACGCGGCCACAGCGGTCAAGCGGGAGCCGGTGCCCGCGGCCGGGAGGTTCTCCCCCTGTCGCCAGGACTGTTGCTGGCATCCGACCCTAGGACGTGCACTTGCTGTACCCGGTCTCCGGCCTTGGCTCAGCTTGACTTCGGTTTGGTGGTTTCGCTTTGCTGACCACACCCTGTGTCACCTCGTTCCGTCTCTGTCGCTGTCTCTGAGATCTTCCGTAGGCTTCCAGTGACCGCTTGGCCAAAGCCAGCCTCCCTGCAGACTCTGTTCAAGGGTTTGTATTTTTGCCACCGTGGTTCTCGTGACTCCGCCCCTGCCTGACTCTGTTGCAACTTAGATTCTTCTTGTCCCTGAAAGGGTATCCACAAACTCCCTGGTCCTCGTGCGTGACTTCGGAGCCGAGGAAGCCTCACCAGGGCTGAGAAACCTTCTCTACCTGACCGCTCTTCGGTCCTCTTCACTGCCCTGGCCATCCCTTATTGTCTTGGGCTGCCTTGCACAAGGGGTGTCCCCCACAGGATCCCCAACAAATCATAGGGAACACTGCCCTGCCTTTGGGGTCCCTCTCCATTTACTAACCATTCCTCTCTACTTCCAAGGCTTTGGCCTGGAACTTGAGAGGTTGGGGCACACAGGTAGGTCACTATGTTCTCATCTCACCCTTCACTCTCTTCTTCCATCAGTCCTGCCTTCCCGCCATCCCCAGCCTTCATCCCTCTTGGTTGGGGTTCTTACTCGGTTCTTCAGACATACTCAGTTATTTCCCGCATGCTGCACTGACTCCTGATAAAGGAAAATGCCCTGTATTTGTGACTTAAATGTAATTGAATGTGACAGATACTCCTCATTCATTTGATTCTAGTTACTTGCTGGTTTACTGTGGGGGTTGTGACTGTTCCTTGTTTTCCTCTACATTTTTGTTCTTTTTGTTCATTTGGCTGATTTCAGAAAGGGATTGTAGGCAAAAGAGCATACATTCACTGTCTTCCTAGACATTCACACATAATTCTTTTAACAAGCACTCAATATTAGCTATTATTGTTATACTTTCCTTAAATGGAGTTTCATTTCTTTATTTTTTTCAGTCTTGCCCTTTCTTCAAAGTGTGGAACCTAAATTGTTTTTCATTTTAAAGCCTTTTCTTTGGGTTATTTGTACACATGGCTCCTTTCTGAATTAAAACAGTTTTACTTTGATGCTTGATTATAGTATTCGCTCATTAAGAAATGGAAGTTGTATCTTATAATGATATTGACAATTTTCCCAGTTTGGGTTGCAGTTCTTGACGTAGAGTGTTCATTAAAAAGTGTATCTAAATAAATGTATGAATGCATAAATTTTTTGAAGATGGGGTAATATATTCTTCCATGATTCCTAAGTATTCATTAATTAAATTATAAATTTGGAGGCACCATATTAGACTTTCAATAGCGGCAAAGTCTGATTCTCTTAAACTATATAATACTTCTTTCATCTATTGTTTCATGTTTTACAATGAGTATATGATTAAGCAAACATTTACAATAATATTCTGATATTATCTGAAATGCCCATTCACATTTTATGTTCTCAGAGGCTGCGTGATGCAGAAGCAAGTATAGCGTCTTAACAGATGCCACAGTGAAGCTCCCATGGAAAAAACTAGGAATTAATCTTTTAATCACATAGAGCTATTGTCACAGAAGCACATTGTCAATCGCTAACATGCATGGAGCACTTATTATATACCAAGTATTATGCTATAAGCTCTTTATTCTCATCATTACCTTCAATTTTCACAACAAACCTATAAGGTAGAGATTACCTATTCAGCAATTCAAATAGAAATGTTTTACTTCTGCTTTATTATGTTTAGGACTTCCCTCTAAGTAGTGTTTTCCATTAGATCCTTGATTGGAATAGAAATATCCGAACAGATGATTGATAATGAATGGTTATCGTAGAGTCGGGCTAAGCATAAAATACAGACAGTGAACTATTTCTAATTAATTAATTGGCAAAATTGAACAAAACTCATTCAGAGTTGATATTAAGAGTAATTTCTGTATTACATTTTCTTTAACAAAACTCATTCATTGACTTCTGAAAGATATTATAATGCCAGTCAATGAGACCATTTATTTTTATTCAACAAATAATTTGAAAGTTAAAGACTGATAGATTTTTCATTTTTGATATGTGAGAGAGACTCCTTTTTAAAAAGTGGCTGTTTTGGTGATGCATCTGGTAGGTAAACTGTCCGTAAGTGGACTGTCATGTTAATTCATTTATTTTCATTATTTGAACCCAAATTAACTTTACAGTTTCGCAATTTATCTGTTTCGGATCTGAATGGCGAAGTGGGGCAGAAGTAAAGGTGCACTTCCATTAAGGCCTAACATATCATTGGCTGTCAGGCAGGCCTTGTTACGCTGTCCATCCTCATTTAAGCATCCCACAAGATCTCTTAATGAAGTTAAGCCCCAAGTTCACTGCAATAATTCCGTGGCAAGAGTTGTGCAATGTAACAATTCATCACTTGTCAGGAAGGCACTTTTGGTTTATACATTTAATAAGGGCATCCTCTAGCTCGGTTAATTAGAAGTGAACAGTTTGCATATTTACTAAATGCAAAGTGTCACCGCCACCACGGCCTGTTGCCTACATGAATTATTTCTCTATCTGCAATAAACAGCTGGGTAATTATTACCGCCATAATCAGATAAATTCCCTCTGTAAGGCTTTTCTTACATGGCAATTCTTTGAACTCATCCAAAGCTGAACGAAATTTATGAACTCCAGCAGCGAGGACACTTTTTCATACTCTGGTGCCCCTGTTCCCTCTTTCAAGGGCACAAGGAGAGCGCTGTAGATGTTGTGTAAACAGGGAGAATAAATATGATTACCTAAAGATGACGTTTCAGTAAACCTCACGTAGAAAATAAAATACTCCGATCTCGGCCAACTAAATGATAGCAGTTTGGTTTTATCTAATCGTATCCTAGATGACAGGCTTTTTTTTAGTAAGGGCTCCCCAAGACGTAAAGAAAATAACATTTTAAGTTTTAAGAATCAAGTCAGTCTGTGATGTTCACTGACTTTTTTTTTCCCTGTGGAATCATTTTATATGTGAAGATACAATAACTATAGCAATTAATTTAGTAGAATTTAGATAATGCACTAGAGTGTCTAACTTAAAATACAGCAAATAGTCCTTGTTTTAAAACAGTCTGTAAATTATCCATAATTAGTAATTAATAACAAAATTTATATAATCACTTTAATATATGGAATGATATCAACAATTTGATCACAGTTTTCACATACTATGTTTTTACCAATCTATTTCAAAAAGTTTTAAAAGCAAAGTATATGAAAAGAAAAAAAGCTTCATTCCCAAGGTAAAAATTAATAAAAGAAAAAAAAAAGCTTATTATACTGGGTATAATTTTTTTACATATATATTATTTTTTTTCAAATTTAACTCTTTACACAATGAATTTCAAGCAGTTTATGAAAAGATATATAAGAAAAGAATAAAGGAAATATGGACCACAGTAAAGGAAAATACAGAATGATAACACTAACGTCGTGTTTGATCAGGGAATGTGGTTGGTTAAGTGCGTCCCATCGTCAAAATGGAGAAAACATCACTGCATATGACAACAAACATCTTTCTCTCATGTTGATTCTAAGAGAAATTTCACATATGAGTCTTCAACAGGAGACATCGAGACACCAAATAATGTAATGAACAGTGACTTCCGTTAACCTTTTTTTTTTTTTTTTTTTTTAACAGATAAAAGCTTGTCTGAATTTTCAAGTCTCTTTTTGTGTACGTAGTGACATTTGGGGAGAAAAGGCCAGAGGGTAGCATTAAATCGTTGCTCATTTCAAAGCAAGGGACTAAAATATGTCGGCCCGTGGGCTTAGCCTTGTGGCCGTCCAGCTTTGCGGAATGGATGCATTGGAAGTTTTCCTCTCTCCCTTAGCCTAGCTGATCTTCTCATAGGAGAAGGATGGAAGAGAGTTTTTTATTCTTTTTTCTTCCTTTTTAATTCTGTGATAAGGACTGGTAATGCTATTTTTAATATTGATGACTGAGAGTAAATTTATATACTGGAAATCAGATTCAGGTTATTGATATATTAATATTATACAAACTTTTTAGTCATACTTGAGGACATGTGTCAGTTATTGTGAAAGTGTGTGAAGAAAATGTAAACACTTCTAAAAAGGCATTTATAATGCTATCCGGTGGGCTATTTGACCTTCAAAGTATCTAACCTCCAAAGGGTATGGTGCTGTTGACCAGTTTCTTCTCTAATCTCTCTTGTAACTTGAGTCCTTTGACACTACTTTCTCCTGCATTTTCTTTTTTTCTATTTTTCTAATGATTTCTTCACTGTTTTCTTTGTGTACTTGACTTTATTTGCCTGATTTAAATATTAGTGTTCTCTCTTTAATGTGCTTGTTTTTCACTCTGTATGCTCTGGACAATCTCTTCTGCTTCTATGACTTCTGCTACCACTTGTATTCTGATGATTCGTAAATCCGAATCTTCTCTAGCCCCAAACTTTCTCCTAATTGTATGACCATCTATATATCTGCTAATATTGCCACTTGGACATCCATGGACACCTCAAGCTAAGTATGTTTATATATAAAATACTTATTTCCCTAGACTTATTATTTCATTTCCTAGCTCTCTGTTCTCAATCCTCATCTGTCTATCCTTCCTACTGCTGCCTGCATGATTCTTCTAAAATATAAATCTGATCAATGCAATCTGTTATATTTCCTTCCTTTTAAGGGTTCCATAGTAAAGAGGACTTGCAGCTCCTACATACACAGAAACATTGGGATCACATTTCAGAATATCTTCTTAGTATAAAAATTAAGCAAACTCAAAATGAATGCTTGCATTATATTCTTAAATAGCTATAATATTTAAAAGCATGGATCTTTGAGGAAAAAAATGTTAACATGCATCTTTGTTAAAATATTACTGTAAATGGGAATTCTTAGACTTTCTATAGAGCTAAAAACAGAAATTTTTGTGATAAAGAGGAAATATATGCAGTAGTATCATACTGCAAAAGCAGCGAATTAAAGCATCACTTATTTTTTTAAACAATAGTTTTTATTACTCCTTTGTGATGCTTCTCAGCTTTTTCCATCTTGTTTCCTTTCTAATCTATCCCTTTTCTCTCTCAGGAGTGACACTGAACAGATTAAAGAGAGAAAATCCCTCTACTAGCTTCTCTCTCTCTCTCTCTCTCTCTCTTCCTTCTACTACTATTTTGCAACCTTTTTTTTTTTTTTTTTTTATCCTGCCTGTCATAAATAAGATGGGATTCTGTTTGGCATCCATGTGGAAGTGATTTCTCAGACTGATTATAAAACAACTGGTTAGTAAATGGTTTTCTAAAACTCATCAGGTAACTTTGTGAAGTTCCACATGATAAACCGCTTTGACGTATGTTGACGTCATCCGATGGTATGACACTGCTTTCTGACAGCGTCGAGATTCCTGTAGAGATGTCCTGGTCTGTGCTGAGTGGATCGCACGCAAAAGCAGCAGAGGAATTGTTTTTGCTCTACAATGACGTCAACACATTTTAAATGTGAGATAATCTGTGATTTTTAAGGAAACACAAAGTAAATAAGATCGGGCAATTCTTTTCATATGAAACAGGAAGTTTAGGTACCTCACCTCTGAACTCTCCCCAAAACAAAACTTCTTCAGCTTGATCCTCATCCTTTATGACTGAGTCACTGTGAAGAGAGACAAAAGAGAGAAGATGTGTCTTGATCGACCTTTATGCAGGAAGGCCCCATGCTCTGTCTCAGTCACCATCTGTAGAGTCGCTTCATTTTACAAAGAGCAACAGGGACCTTGTTAATGATCCCTGCCCCTTCCCAACCTCGGGGGAATGTTCTGAAGATGAATTCTCGTCTGATGCCTTTGGCACTCCTGAAAATAGTGCACAGCGTAAACACGTGTTGTTGTTATTACTGTTATCGTGCTTAGCTCCATGTCACTCTCAATTATTTAACGTCATATATGTTATATTTTGCTTCCTTTTACAGAAACTATCCAGTGTAGTAAAAAGAAAACAATTTCACAGTGAAATATGTGCATATTTTTAGAAAGAATATTATACCAAAAAAAAAAA
>CM053516.1:3148508-3191360 GCA_028627145.1 Eidolon dupreanum | reverse complement strand
TCGGTGAGGAACTTTGACCCTGGCGTCCTCCTTAGAGCCATCGAAGCCCAGAGCCATCTTAAGCACTGGGCTGGCCGTGTGCGTTGGGAACAGAGCCCCTGGACTTCTGGCCTCCGGTTCTTAGGTCTAAAAAGTAACGCTTTTCAGTAATGCTGACTTTCTTAATATTTACTTGGATTCGTATAGCTGAGTTATCCTCATTTTATAGGCAAGGAAACTGAAACTCAGAGATAATTATGTGACCAATTTACAAACACAAAACTAGAAGCAATAGATCTGGTCCTCAGACTGAGGTCTTTTGACTCTAGATGCTTATGCAATGATTTGAAGATAATTTAAAAACTTTTATAGGAAAAAGTCAAAATAGTTTGATTTTTTATTATTCAATTCATAACAATGTAAAAATTTTAGCCGTATGATTGGTAGGCTGCCTTTTTTGAAATACAGAATTACAAAGCATGATTTTTTTTTTTAGCCAAATGTTTATTTGATTAACTTTAGTTACTAATCATCTTAATTTTGATGAAACTAAGGAGGCCATAAGTACAGACTTTAATTCTTAAAACCTGGTGATAATTCTTAGGTAGAGTTGTTTATTTTGATAACTCCAAACCCTCTTTATTCTTTGGATCTTTCTTAGTCTGAGTTCTAATTGTATTGTTGATACTTGTGATAGATAGTGTTATAGAGAAAGCAATTTTTAAAAGGATGAAATCCAATTTAACTGAAATACTAGTTAATTCTGTTTTATCCAGGGTTATCTAGCTATCAAGTAGGTAGTGAAATAATTTGGAAAGTCCAGAAAGAATTAGTTTTTTTGCTAATGATTAATAATATAGGAAATAGGCATGAATGCTTACCCTGTGCCCGAGTATGGTAGATATTGGGTATGCATTACTTTTTAAACTATTTTGATTTTCTTTCAACTTTAAAAGGAAGTGCCTGGTTTCACAATTTATTTCACGAACGGCCACGTGACTCAACTCATGGATCTTAATGACTTTTCAAATAATATCACCGTTACATGTTAGGTTATGCTTATGTTTACAGATACGGGCTGTGAGTGTTCTACCCTGTTTCTCGTTGTTTGTGCCCTGCTGGCTGCTGCTGATGCCAGGGTACATGGACTCTGGCCTAGCGGTCACTTGTCCCCGGAACTCCGTGGCTGCTCTCGCGGTGCCCCCGTGCAGTGGGAGGGCCAAGCGGGCACCACGCTCTCCTACTCAGGGGACCGTCACGGGACGTCGCCTTGAGTCTTCTGAGCCTCTTGTCACTTAGCACCTTGTAGGATCGTTACACGGGTTAAATGGAACGTATGGAAGAGAGTGCCAGGCTCTTCGAGAACATTCAGGAAATGGTACCATGTGACCAGAGTTTAACCTGTCGAGGACGAACCGCGATTCTGCACTTTTATTTCCTTCTGTTTGTCTTAGCAGTTCGAAGCATCCGTTTCCTCATTTCTCTTTTTGCTTTCCTTTAGTTATTAATGAGAATTAGTTAGGAATCTTTATAATGCTGTCCCCCAACTCCCGTTTTACACCTGGTTTCACAGACCTAAGGGCACGAAAGGGAAAACAGTTCCCAAATCACCTCTCTTGGAGAAAAGCTGTAAAAAAATTAGGGATTTTTACGTGGATCTGGCAAGTTGGCATACTTTGTTAAAGTGATCTTGATATTTGATCACAAGTTACTAAGACAGGAGGACAACCCTTTGGACCCCTTTTATTCCCAAGGCGAACTCTGTGTGTGTGTGTGTGTGTGTGTGTGTGTGTGTGTGTGTGTGTGTGTGTGTATGCGTGTGTTTTGTAATAGGATAGTGGTGTCACCCTAGTTTCATCCGTTTACCTTGGTCAGGGGACCACTTGTACTGACCGCATGGTACTGAAAACGTCACGTTTTCTTTTTTGTATCCACCAAATTTGCTTTATTTAGCTTTAAATCAGTATCTTTCATTATAGATTAAGAGATTGAATTTTAAAACTGATATTATGAACCGTCTTTAAGCAAAAAAATGTAATCTTTCATTTTCAACTAAACAAAAAGATGTAAAGCTTAAGATTTAAGAGTAAATATAAATCCCGACTCTAAAATGTATTGTCTAATTACTCCAACTAACGTATTTTCAAGTATGTACCTGCAACGTACCTGATCCCGTGCTAGGACTAGGACACGTAAGTTTAAGTTCAGTCCAGTGCCAACTTCTTTAGTAGGAGAAACTTTTCAACTTTCCGTGATAGCTTATATAGGTGATCATTGTAATGAACAACTCTTCATGTTTATGATTTCTCTGATTCCGTTCACCGTTTGGCCTATTTTAATTTTTAAAAATTTCCACTTTTTCAAACCCGAGGAAGACTCAGAGAATGAAAGATTCGTACTTGAGGCTGATTCTTGCGACCGGTTTTCTTGGCGTGACTTGCTCTTAGGGAGATGTTAGGCTGCAGATCTGAAAATATTCCTGAGTTAGATGTTTGCAGATTAATTTTATTGCTTGTTTTAAGAGTTTTGATTTCAAATTATATTAAATATACATTTAAGTACAAAATAAAAGCCAACTATGGATTATTTGTTTTGTAAGGCTTGTGTCAGTTTTCACTCTCAATTTGGGCAGATATTTGAAAATTTACTGAATAAACATTCAAGTGTAAATGACTTTTATAAGAAATATATTAGGATAAGAAATGTCCTGTTGACCCGCTTAAAAGAATAATTCTAATAGCATTTTAGCAAGGAGAGAAACCCTGTTTTATTGGTGATTTCAATAATTTAGAAATGTTTTAATCTAGTTTGTAAAATACTAATTTTTATATTAAACGTTCACAGCTCTAATATAACTTAACTTAGATGAATAGAAAAAAAACATTAATTTAGATAACTAATGCTTCAGAGAAGGTGAATATTTTTGTAAGACAAAATTGTATTTGTAAATTCAGACTTAGATAATAAATGAAATCATGTGTTATTTAATGCATTAATAATTTTAGGACAATTATGCTGATATACTGACATACTCATACTGATAGCATCGTTTTAAAGTCAGGTTTAAGCTTATTTTTAATACAAATCTAATGTATATCTTAAAATAGTTCTAAAATCTATTACTACTTTTTACAGATATTAATTATCTCATCTTTATGCAAGCAAATATTTTTCACAAATAGAAATTACACAATAAATATCTAATATTGCAATGAGTGAATTAATAGACCCCTCAGGGTTTTATTAATTAAAAAGTTCAAGTCATATTAAAGCACCTTTTGTATATGTTTATTTCAATCAGAAAGCTGAACATGGTAACTTATTTGCATAAATAATCAATCACCATTTACTAGTAGTAATAAGGTTAATTTGTTGCTACAGACATAATAGGATTAGTCAATTATATTTCCCAGAAAATACTATTTGTTATGCACCCCATCACCTGTAAGACAGGATTGGGTTTAGCACCCTTATTAAATGAACACATCAAAAAATCTTTGTTCCCGTAAAAGTTTTATGAAAAGAAATTTTAGTTGATTCGAATAAGTAAAATGCAAACATGGCCTCCATGTGTAAATTTAATTTATCTTTCTGCAAAGATTGATTATTTAATAAAGTTATTTATTTTGATTCAGTAACCAGTCAAACTAAATCTAACACATATAGGGCATATTTCCTTTGAAGAAAATCTCATTTGCAGATTTGTTTTATTCTAGATCAACTACCTGACTTTCATTCCCTTGTCCTTGTTCTTGGGTAATAAATTATGTTGTCTACTCCACCTACTGGTAGATGTATGCAAAGGCCGATGTAGAATTCATTAAAAGATGCTGCCTCTAAAATGTTGCCAGAATGTTTGAAAATCCTCCTGAAGATCAGCAAAATTATGGATACAAATCTGAAGCTCGAGATCCAAATCATAAAAAGTTAATGTTTAGAAATATAGGTTAATACATAGAATGATACACATGAACAGTTTCCTGATTTAGTGGAAATATACTGGTTTTTATTTTAATATGCTAATAACAAAAATAAATAAATGTAAAATATATTAATAACTCACTATATTATAACTGTGTATATTTATTATAGTTATGACATTTAATAGTTTCCACATATTCAAGTTAAAACAAACGAAAATTTTAAATTTAATTAAAATTTGTACACATAATTTGTGGAAATAAATTTCATGTTAGCCTTTATATAATAGGTTTTCAATGCTTTTCCTTTAGTGAATAGTGAAATTTTTCATATGGACATTAAGAGAACAATTTTCAGTTATTTATGATTCTTTAAAAGGTTAATGTTGATTAAACTTTATTTCAATATTTTTTTTGAGAAAAACAAATGGTTTCAGCTATGTTTTTCCCCCCAAATCATATCACATCTGTATACAGAAGGAAAATACGTAAGTATGAAAAGGTTTTTTTGATATACTCAAATTAATTGATACTCTCCTGATATGGGTAACTAACATGTTTATTAGACAAACCTTGTAAGGTGAGGAATGGTGTAAGTTAAGAATTACACTAAGTCTCCCAGAGGATTTCTTGCTTTTAACCCTGTCTTCCCAGTACCATAAGCAGAGTGATTCTGTGCCTTACATATGTTAAGTGCACAATAGGTGACAGGTCACTTTTAATTGAGGTTGACGAAGTCACAAGATCGGCAGCCTTTGGTGCGTGAGCGCGTGTGTGTCACGTGTCACCGTGTATGTGGTGTATTCGAGAAGTGTCTTCAGAAGGCCTTCTCGTGAGGCGTTTTCAGGCAGCGGTACATGGCAGCAAGGCTGGGATGCCCCAGTGCGATGGGAAAACGTGCCCACGACGGCTTCCGGAGTGTTCTTGTAGGCCCTGGTCCTCATCACGAAACCACAGCTGTGGCTTTAAAACACTAATCCTGTTCCTTCCCAGTTTGTGGGTTGGATGATCTCTCCCCCTCCCTCCTTCCCTCCCTCCCTCTCTCTCTCCTTCCTTCCCTCCCTCCCTCCCTCTCTCTCTCTTCCTCTCTCCCTCTCTCTCCCTCTCCCTCCCTCCATGTCTCTGTCTCTCTCTTTCTTTCTCTCTCTCTCTCTCTCTCTCTCTTTCACTCTCTCTCTCTCTCCTGTATTTCCATGAAATGCATACAGAATATGTATGTCTTAATGCTATTGGCTGTTAACGTTACCTTTATATCCACAGTATTGAATATCGTATTTATGATTATTAGGGTTTGATAAAATCCGATTTGGGGCATTCATGTGGTTCCTTGCTTCAGCTTTCTAGTTTTTTTGTTTTTTGGTTTTTTTCTTTCGTTCTTTCTTTATGTGCTTTTTAAAAAATTATTTGTTCAAATCATCTTTATTTTGATCAGTAATTCTAAACTGGTCGTCCAGTTTAGACGTTCCTGGTCGTCCACATTTTTTAAATCTTTGGCCCTTTTTTCATTTCTGTGTAACATCACCAACTTCTTTTAATTCATCCTTCCAGATTTCTTTCAAATCCATTCCATCGTGTCCATCCCCCGAACCCTGAACAATGAAAACAATCTCTAAAACGCTTTTCTTTTTTCTCTGTCTGAAGCCTTTGACCGAGGTTCAAAACCTCCAAAGATTCCATGTTATCTGTAGGATGCAGTCCAACGTTTTCAGCATAAGCATTTAAAAACTCTCCATAATCTGCCTTGGCCCTGCCTATTCAGTCTTACCTCCTTTTATTTCTCAGCGGGAACATCCTGATACAGACTGGCTTCATAGACTAGAAAAATTCGTCGTAAAGTTTTCTCTGTGTACATCAGGTGGGTGACTTCTAGTGGCTTGTCATATTTTCCCCCACTGGGAAAGGGACAGCATCTCACAGAGTTTCCACTAACACCTTGGTGTGGCCATTATTTTACTGTTAAAGATGCATTCCTCTTCCCCTATGGAATTAAAGTACTTGTAGAATGGAGACGGCCATTAAGTTGTTCTTTTTAGTATAGCTCGGTGGAAACTGATAGCTAGAAATAGGTCATGATAAGAGGAGGGGAGAAGCGTACACGTATCTTTCTGGAAAACACCAGCATTCTGGTTATGTCCTGCTCCTTGACTTCCCCTCAATTCAGTGAACTCTTATCTTGCCCTTTCTCTGGAATGGCTTAGGGCTTTTAAGAAACGTCGATTCTGAGTGAGAGTGTGTACAAAAATAGAGGGACATTAGGGCCTGCACATAAAAGAGCGAGTCAAGCTAGAACATTGTCTAGATTTCTGGGGTGCCTTCCTGTGAATAACGCACAGCATTTTAATTGTTATTTATCCCCATAATATTCTATAAAGTAGCAACCCTCTTCCTGGTGACTAATCCTCTGGACACTTGCCAGGTTTATCCTTTCAAGAAGATTATGGAACGAATAAAGCTCTGACCAATGGTCTTTGGACCCATCGTTGAAGAGGCAGGTCTTCAAGTCTGGTCATTTGTTCTTGGTCCCGTGCAAACGGTCCCCATCGCACAACCGTCACATGATTTGTAACGATTGCAGTCTCCATTCAGAAAAGGCCAAGGATGGAGAATGAACTAGCTGTTCACTTTTGCGTTTTATTTCCTCTCTCTTTAACGTCGGAGTTTTTATTATCCTGTATTATAGAAGAGGGATGGAATTCTGATTTATTGTCAGTGCTCTCTGAAGAGGGAGCAAAATGGTTAAATATCTCGTCGTGTCCCCAGATCAATCCCTCTTCTCTCCTGCCCTTGCTGTCATTGAACTGCCACACATCTAAGAAACAGAGGCAAAAACACTGATAGAAATAAAAATTAAATGAAAGTTAACTAAAAGAGAGCCCCCTGAGGTAGAAAAGTGCCTTGGCTACTTATATATATTTCCCTTTCCAATATGCTGCATTTTAAAAGTTATTATTTTTTTATTTTCTTTAATGAAACACACTCTAAACCTCTCCTCTACATGTGACAGGCAGCAGATTCATGGGCTGTGGGGACTGAAGCTTACACAGTTTGGAGATCCATCTTTTTTAGAAGAAAGTCTACAAATTGACAACAACAAGAAGATGGAGATTTTTACAATGAGCAAAAAATTATTTCAAATACATTTTAAATTTTAACATCTGACTACAACTCAAAATCTAAAAATATACTGGTTTCATTAATTTCCTGATAGCTAGCTCTATAATATTTGTTCACTATTTTTTGGCTTCATATTCTTTGATTACTTCTTTATTTGATAGTAATTTGGGTATATTTTCTAGAGTGAGAATAGAAAGTTTATTCACTATATTTTCTATGAATACCGATGTGAATTTTTCATCACTATAAAAAAGTTAAATGATGGATTTCTATTTGAATACTCTTCATTATTGAGTATATTTTTGAAAGGAAAGATCTTCCATTTCATAGAGTAAATGAGAATCAGATTCTCCATTTATAATTTTCTCTTGCGAATTTTGGAATAATTTTTCATAGTCTAGTTTCCAAATGTGCATATTTCAAACCCCACTTATCTCTCCCTACCCACATCAATATTTCTTAACTTTCGAGTTTAAGGTATAATCTAAAACAAGAAATTATCTATGAACTTAAGACTTTATGCAATATAAAATAGATAAATAATTTAAAAGACATAGAAAATTTGCTCATTATTTTATGAATTTATTATAATCACAAAATAAATAGAGGAAATACCATTATTATTTTAAAAATATAAAAAATAGTTTCATTTTGGTGTGACAGAGATGATTTTAAGCATGTTAGTATAAAGTGACAGGTTTCTCTCTTGTCAACTGATGTTTCTCTCTTCTGTATCTTTTGACAATTGGAAATATTTCACTCGAAAATGAGTTGTGTTACCCACAAAATGTCACAGTAGAGAGTAAAGGAAAAATGAGAGAGTGGAAGGAAGTATAGAGAAGAGAGGAAAGGGAAATAATTTGTCTTTAAGTCTTAATCCGTGAATATCTCTTGGGCCCAAAAATAAATAAGCTACGTGTCTCAGTAGCTATTATTATGCTGAGAGAAGAGTCCTGCAAAAGGATATAATCTTTCTTAGTTTAGAGAAAAGTTACATTTTGAAGGTGCTTATATAATGTAAAGCGTTTTGCTTAGTTTATTAGTCTCCCTAACAAGTTGAATTTCAGGGTTTTTTTCCTCTTAAATTTGTTTGGCTTTATTTCCCATTTACTTTATTGATTTATTTTTTTGTTATGATGAGAGCTCTTAGGATTCACTCTCTCTGTTTTCATATGTATCGTGCAGCTGTGTCAACTATAGTTAGGGTTTATAAGCATGCCTTAATTCTGATTTATAATACTTTTAGATTTAACACAAGAAAGACAGCTTTTTTTTTTCAATCTTAATTATTCACTATCTTATCTTTGAGTGAAAAAATGTAAATGGACAATTTATTTTGAAAGCTGTAATTTTTAATAACTGATACCTATATTTGCTAAAATCTTTTGTTTTTTTTAAAGTGCAGTCATATATACATATATATATGTAATATGTATGGCAAAGGAGAAGCTAACATTTTTAAGGACTGACATCACAAATTAAACCAGGTTATGCAGCTAGATAGAGTGCAGCTGAAATTCAAACTTGAGTCTGGCTGTTGTCAAAACCATGCTTTCTTGTTGTGGTATAGTTTGAAGGGAGCTGAGAAAGGTCCTATCTCAAGAATATTTTCCCGGATGATGGCTGAAATCCTATCCTCAAGTTTCTATTTATTTGAACTAGACAGCCTAGGCAACACTATTAGCCTTTAATGCCTTGAGAAGATAGAGTGCGTACTGAATTAGCTTGTCAGTTCTTTGGAACATCGGGAGGTGCGAGGCAGAAGGGGCCGAGCCAATCAGAAGTGTTGGGAAAGTAATAGAGCAGTTGAGGATTAGTACCCCAAAGAACGTAGAGAGCTGTGGCTGATTTGTTAGCAATTGGACCAAAAATCAAATAAGTAAATAGTTGCTCTGGTCAGCTCTGTTCTACTGTAGAGAAATTTACGCTGCTGTGCCTATTATCCTAGTTAGCATGGTGATGGGGTAATAGAGCAAAAGTGAATACGGGTTAATTAACAGGTACGAGGGCAGTACTATTTCTTCAAATTTTGAAAAGTGAGAAAAATTAAAAACACTCAGAAACTTGTGAAACAACCTAATAGTGTACCCAAAAAGCCAGGGTCTGGACTATATTATTCATGTTAGACCGCATGAGTTTCTGATCAAAACATTATATTGTATTAGCCAACTCCTCTTGATTCAATTACTTTTCCTCTAAATTATTTTGTGGCCAAACTGTGTAACCACTGGAGAGGCTTACAGCTTGAGTGGTGATAAAAGATGACGGGGTGGGTATCAAGGATGGTGGAATGTTCTGGGCTCCCGACCATCAAGGACGCCAGAGCAAAATAGGAAAGCAAACGATAACCTTAAGAAGATAAAGTGAGTATTGAAAGATAACATACAGAAAAGGGCCAAACTCCTAATCACGCGGCTCAGTTACGCAAAGTGGCAGGTGCCACGTGTACCTTGTAGGTGCTACTTAACACGTGCCATGCAAGAAGACCGCAGGTCTGCGACCCAGACGGGGTGAGGGCACAGTGATCTGAAAACGAGGTGGCCTTTGGATGTGGACCCGAGATTGTGGCGACCAGACAAGGCAGCACAGCGCCCCCACGTGGCAGTCAGCCCCGCACGTGGATAAAACTCACCACGGCTTCCTCCGGTTCACTCCAAAAAACCCTTCTTCAAAGACTCACGGGAAATCGGTGTCCCGCAGAGCCCCACATAGCACTGGGGACAAAGTTCAACAAGTGCTCCATTCCGCTGGTACGTTTTCTTTCACAAAAGAAAAGTTCCATTCAGTTGCCTGTTTCTGGAATGTTAAGCATTTTTTTTTTTTAGCTATACATTGCCCTGGAAGTCAGCTCTTAAACCCAAACTGTGTGGTCATTCTCAACTCAAACATCTGTGGCCGAACCGAGCAAAGGAACGGGCTAGGCCCCCAGAGGAGGCGTGGAAGGCGCCTGACGGAAGGGGTCTAGGGGCAGGGTGGCCACAGATGCACGAGTGACAGTTTTCCGGTGCCCTCCTCCGGGCACACAGGCTTCGCTCGTGAGTGTGATAGTCCAGCTCGGAGTGTGTGCACTTGTGTATTCGAGGGGCCACGATGGGGCGTCTTCGGACCACCGTGGACTTGGGAGCCCGTGCTGGCTGTCCTACCGACGGTAAGATCGCCCGGGAGTCCCCTGATTAGAAACCCACGCGGCCTCTTGGAGATGTGCACACCGCACGTCACGCCCGTGGCCCGAAACCTCCTGCGGCCATTGTGGCACTGTGCTTGGCTTTGTCTCCTACTCTGGTCTTTTCTTCTCTCTCTTCCGCAACGATTCCTGTGTATTTCTTTTACTCTGGTACCACGTGGAGCTTTGTCCGGCTCTGTAGTATCAGAGTTAATGAAAGCTTCTGTCTCTGTGCGCATCTTGTTGTTGTTTTGTGGGAATGACTCCCCCACCGTACACACCTCGCACGCCAGACGACACACGCTTCCCTCCGACACCGGGCGTCCACACTGCTCGCGACAGCCCGTTCTCAGTGTGGGACGTACCCGTCCCAGCACCGACGTCAGCGTCTCGTGATCGTTTATCAGCTGTCGAGGCTCCGACTCCAGGGGACAAGCAGGAATCGAAGCCACGTCTGGAGAGAGGGCGCGGGAGCGGAGGGAGGCGGTGGCCGCGGTGGGCTCGCTGGGGGATAAGGACAGGGGCAGGCCGGGCAGGCAGACACCGCCGCAGGGGTTGGTGACACAGCGACCGACACGTCTGGACAAAGAGAGGAGGGATTGTTGCATGGGGACGACTTCCCTGAAAGTCTTTTGCGTGGAATTCGCAGAAGGTCTTTCCCAGTGCAGTCTGGTTAAAGGGAAGTCCGGACTGAAAAAGGCACAGGCCAAAACAAAAAAAATATATGTACATATTCCTTCCACCCCGAGATTTTCCAAGCCGTCACGCCCCGACTGCGTTTTGGGGAACTCACACCAGCCCCCACTTCTTCTTTCCTCACGCTCGGTGAGTTGGGATGCGATTCCTGCCACCAGAGCAGAACCTGCTCCTGCAGAGGTCACCTGTCACCTTCTAATTACTGTCCCAGCTGCGCGTCCGTCCCCACGCTCTCCCCCGCTCCCTGCCTCTGACCCCGCCACCCTCATGTGCGAGGCCACCTCCCCCGTGTCCTGCCTCTCCGCTCAGGTGCCCTTCGGGTGTCCTTCCTGGGTCCTCTCCTCCCACGTGCTTCTTACACAGAGCGGCCTCACTTGATTGCGTCTTGCTTTGTTTGCACTTCGCAGAGATTGCGTTTTTTTTTTTTTTTACAAACTGCAGGTTTGTGGCAAGCACCAGCAAAAAGATTACAATTCTCCAAAGGCTCAGATGATGGTTTGCATCTTTCAGCTAAACAAAGTAGTTTTTAATGGAGGTATGTCTGTTGTGTTTTTAGACGTGATGCTATTGCACACTTAGTAGATGACAGTATGGCAGAAACATAACTTTTATATTCACCGGAAAACCAAAACCTCTGTGTGACCCCCTTTTTTTGCGATATGCACCTGTTTGGGGTCCGGGGCCACGCCCGCGGTCCCCACGCATTCCTGAGGCTCTTCCCGCCTGTACCCCCTGCATCTCCCTCAGAAGCCCATCCATTTTCATACCTCCAGCTAGTTTTATTTGAAGATACAACAGCTGCTAGCTGCGGACCCTCCCCTACCTTCCAGGCCTCCACTGGGCCTTTCAACCTGAGTGATCTGTGGGAAGGTGGATTTTCATAACTCTAAGGCAGACAGGGTATTCCTGCATGGCTGCTCCTCCTCCTGCCTTCTCCACCTGGGTGCTTCACCCCAGCTTTTCTGAGACTCCACCTTCTCTTATACTCTTCTTAATAAACTTACTCTGTGTCTTTTGATTCTGTTTCTAATGGATGCTCCCCGTCCACACTGTTTTCCTGCTTCTGCTGCTCACTCTTCTTGCCTCTGAATAAGCAGCCTTCGCCTCCTTTCCAGACTTCTCGTCTCTTTCACTTACTCAGGTAAACATGGATGGCTCACCTGCTCTGAGCCAGGTACTGAGATAGGGAAGAAGTCAGCGTTCTCAATGCTGGCTGCACCTCAGCTTTCGAAAAACAAAGCTAAACTGATGCCCAGACACACGGTTCAAAGATTCTGGTCAAGTTGGTCAGGGCAGAGCTTGGACGTTAATTGGTGTTTTCACGTTCTCCGAATGACGACAGTGTGCAGCCAGAGGTGAGAACAAGCCTAAGCAGGTAGAGACCAGGAAAACGAACACTGCTCTTGCTCCGACAGAGCTTAAATTCCAGGCGAGGAGATAGAAACCAAAAAGCAAACGGTCACATATGTGCATAATTAAAAGTTCTGAGGGCCATGAAGAACGTGAACAGGGGACGTTGAGAGAGAGAGCAGACTAGGACAGCGTGTATGGGGTCTGGGGTCACAAAAGGTCTTTCTAAAGAGTGATATTTAATGTGAACTTTTAAGGATAAGCATAATTTAGCCAGGCAAATAAGCAGATGGAAAAAAAAAAAACATTTTTGGTGAATTTGACTCACGGAAGAGCCTGGCATATTTTGAGGAAATAAAAGAAAGCCACTGTGGATGGCATTTAGTGAGGGGTAGGGAGAGTGGCTTAAATGAGATGAGAACAGGAGAAAAAAAAAAGGACTCTCAAGAATTTCTTGGATTTTCCTTGGTATTCTGAAAAGCCACTGCACAGTCTTTTAAGGGACTAAAATAATTTTTTTATTATTTTTAATTGTTACTCTGGCTTCCCAATGGAGGGTCAGAGAGGTTGAAAGCAGAGTGAACGGAGAGAGTTAAATATAAGTTAGAGGCACTTATGGTGGCGTTATTATGGTTGTTTGGACAAGGGTAGTAGCCGTGGATATGAATAGAAGCCAATGGATTCAAGATGTATTTTGATGATAAAATTAATAGAACTTGTTGGTAGATTTGCTGTAGAGATGAGAAAAGATCACTCATCATCCAGGATGATTCTCAGGTGAACTGATGGTGCCATTTACTTTTTTTCTCTAATAGTCTTTGTTTTAGAATAGCTTTAGGTATACAGCAAAATTGAGAGGAAGTACAGAAGTTTTTCATATACCCCGTGACTCCGTACATGTCTTTATCTAGATTTGCCTTTTCTGGACATTTTATATAAATGGAATGATACAGCATGTGATATTACCTCTTTCTTCTTTTATTTAGCATCTCGTTTTTGAGATTCTTCCATGTTATAACATGTATCAGTACTTTATTTATCTTTTTTGTAGAATAGTGTTCCATTCTGTGGATTACCCCATTCAGTTAATTTATTAACTTGTAGGTGAATGTTTGGGTTGTTACCAGTTTGGGGCATTTATTTATAAACAATGCTGCTATAAGCATTGGTATGCAAGTTTTTGTGTGGGCATACATCTTCACTGCTCTTGTGTAGATTCCCAGGAATAAAATTGTCGTGTGGTAAGTCCTGGTCACCGTTACTTCAACTGTTTCTTCTACACCTTTCTGTCTTCTTCTCTGGTATTCCCATGACATGTATGGCATACCTTCGGTACTCATTTTTACCAGACTATTTTTCTTTGCCTTTCCATTTTATGAGTTTCTTCTGACATATCCTCAAGTTTGGAGAGTCTTTCCTCAGCCATGTCCAGACTACAAATAAATCCATCAAAGGCACTCTTCGTTTCTGTGACAATGATTTTGATCCCCAGCATTTCGTTTTGATTCCCTCCTAGAATTTCCGTCTTTCTGCTTACATCGCCCATCTGTTCCTGCACGCTGTCTACTTTTTCCGTTAGATCCCTCAGCGTAGTAATCATAGTTGATTTAAATTCCTCGTCTGATGATTCCAACATCCCTACCATAACCGATCTGATTCTGATGCTTGTTCTGTCTCTTCAAGGTGTTTTTTGCCTGTGTTTCTGTTTTTTGTAGGCTTCATGCAACAGTAGGATCTGCTTCAGACTTTCTCTTGAGTTCGCCTTCTCAAGGAGAATGCGAAAATCAAGAGATCCCCCACTGTATGCAGAATTAAATGCAATCCGTAGCATGCTAAAGTTTAGACCCCATTTGTCTTCACAAGCTCGTCTCAGGCTTAAACTGGCCAACACGATGTTCACCGACCCTATCTTTTCCCATAAATCTGTCTTTATTTTACCCCTCCCTTAGCCTGGTATGCCCTTTTTTTTAAAATTGCCTACTCACCTTTAGCACGAATTCAGATACTCTTTCCAGAGTTTTCTAAAGGATATAGCATCATCACAGCCTTTGCCATATGCCTCATTAAAGGACACTTACTACAAGCTGGTTATGTTATTGTCAGTCACAAAATCATTCTCTCAATCCCACCCTCCCGCACTGCTGACAGTGGAATGATGGGCCGATCGCTTTTTATTCATCTGTGTCCCCACCTTAGATCCAGCAAAGTGTATCTAAGTTAGTAGAGTCTCAATATTATTGAATTGACTTCATATATAGAGAATTACCGGTATCTCGTTTAAGTTACTTCATTTTATTGACATTTCACAAGAACATCGAAGCATATGATGATAATGATTAAGATATCAAAATGGTCTGTGAAAGTAATCCGTTAGCCTAAAGGAGCCAGCTATAGCTGGGGTATGCAACCCCTTTATAACTTGGCTCAAACATTTAAAAATTCTCTCTCTCAACTGCACTAAACGAAGAGAAAAAGCATTTGCAGTCAGTCATAGATTTTTTTTTTAAGTCCCGCTCTACGTAGATGAGCTCTCCACCAGACGTGTTCTTCGTGAACCCCAGCATTTCCGTGGGGTCGCATCCCGTCCAAGGCGCCTCACCTGAGGGTTCCCAGGGCTGTTTGTCTGCGACGCAGGTGGACGCCCAGCCTTGGCCACGTGTCCTCTTCCTTCTCAGCAGGAGTAATCGAATGTGGAATCTCTTACTAAACGCTGGACTGTGACAGCGTTAACACGCTGACTACCTCCTCACCGCAGGGCAATTATTGGCCGAGTGGGGTTTTTATAAATCCCCTGGCACGAGGACATCCCGATGATTACGAAGGAGTGCCCTGGTCAGTGTTGACTCCGCTGCCCCCACCCCCGCAAATATTTCATTCTCCGTTCCCTGGCCTTCATGTTGCCTTTTTTTACCCTAGGGGATTTTTACCACTCTTCCGTGCTCGCTTGGTGTCTTATGTCTGAAAAGCATGTTTTAAATCGAAACTTCGAGCTCACCCATATTTCAGAGAGCCCTCCTTGTAAAACTTTATCTCTCTCAGTAATCACAAATTTTGGATCTTGGAGCAAGAAAAATACTTTCGAATCTTGTTCCTTTCTATGGCAGTCGGTGACTTCCGTGGCAGTCGGTGACTTCCGTGTGCTGTGTAACTGTTATTAGCTAAAGTAAAACTTGGATTCTCCCACTTACCCTGTATACTTAATACTTCTCCATTCCTGGAATAAGCAGTTACTTTGAAGTCATGAAAAATTATGATTCTTATGCGGTAAAATATGAAATCGAAACACTAGTAATTGTGCTTTGGGAATTACTGGTGTACACAACCCTTTTCAAGTTCTTTTTATTTCATGGAAGCTTGTTTGAAAAGTAAACCTCAATAACAAAGAGAAGGGAAAAAAATTAGAACTTCCCCCGGGCAATTACAAAATAAAGGTCAGTGTATGAGTGGAAAATGACCATAAAAACATTCTTCATGAAATAAAACGGCAGGTGCTTCAAATATAAAAAATAGATCTGCTTGTTTTCAAATCAATTGCATTCCTAAAGTACTTGCCCATATAACCCTTAAGTGTAAGAATAAAAACTGAGAAGAAAGGAGCCCACGGAAAGATTGTTAGAAATATGGAATAGTTCAAAATATTAATGTAACGCTAAGGGTGACTGGGTAACAAATGGTACATTTGCTCGCTGCTCAACCTGACATAATTAATATTCTAGGTCACGCTTAAGTTCCCAGGATGGAAGGTCCGAAGGGGGGAATTCAAGAAAAATATATATCTATTATATAACTCATTGCTTTTTTTTTTTTTTTTTTCCTTTTGACGAGTCAGAATCATAGCCTTTAAAAAAAATCAGTGCTTTCACACCTCATTTGCCATATTCACCGCTGGGCCGCGCGTCAGCAGTCGCCGGATGTGAGGAGGTCAGTAAGAAGCTATTAGCAGAGCCCTCTCCTGAGATTTCCTGGGTCTTATTGAGTTGAATGTTAGCATGACAGTACTGCAAATAACTCAGTTGTAGGCTTTTTTTATTTTTTTTTTAAACAGTTAGCACAGATTTCCCCATAGTGTCGGTCACTCTAGAAAATTATTGCTGAAAATGAGGTCCCAAAAGCTAGCTTGGCCGTACCCTTCTAAATTGTGAAAAATGTGAAAAACTGAAAAATATGTCATAGTCCCTTAGGATTAATTTTGTCTTTTGTGACTCATAGTAATATTTTTTTTTAAATCAGCAACAAACCATTATTCACAAGTGGATTACAAATTGCGAAATATAGCAGTTGATACCATAGTAAGTTGATGTTGTTTTATTTACTTAAATAATAATAATTAAATGAATACTGTATTAGTCTAAATAAATAAGATATTTGCTTGCTGTAGAGATTGAGGGAGGGCTGGACTGTGTTCATCGATGTAAGTTAGCGAATATATTAAATTGATTTCTAAAATACACCTTGAAGATTTTAAATGACACATTTTAAATTCAATTAAAATATATTTTCTATCTATATTTGATTTAAATTGCAAAGAGAATACACATGAGGAGGTCTCTATATAGGTTGCAAAATATAATTTAAGAAACCTATCATGTCTACTGATCTATTTGCATTTCCCATGTAGCCTGTGTATACATGTGCATGCAAGTGTGGAAGATCAAAGAAGATTTCTAATGGGGGTAAAGTTAATAGCTGGTAGCAGTTATTCAGGTAGATGGATATTTTAACACATAAATTATAAACTAGTTAAATTGTCTGTATTTTACCATTAAATCTATGAGATTGTGGACATGATAAACTAACAGACTTCATTTAATTAAATCATCACTAAATGGATTAGTATTTTCTCTCATACACTATGTAGTTAAATGTTATGTCAAAATAGTCCTTTTAATGTACCATTTGTTTTTTCCTCATTACAATTAATATATTTTCATTGTAGAAAATCACCCTAAAATCATGTTAAAAATTACCAACTTAAAAGTTACTATCCACTGAAAGCTGCTTTGAATATGTGTGTGTGTGTGTGTGTGTGTGTGTATGTATGTATATATACATACATATATATATATATATATATATACAGATTTTTTTTATTAAGACAATTTAGCTGTTTATGTATCCACCTTGTTCTTTATTTGGTATTATAGTAGGAATGTTAATATGACATTAAAAAATGGTTTATATAATAATTGCCTGTAACCTTTCCAACAATTTTTTCTTGTATAAATTGCATAGAGGAAAAAACATCTCAAAGAAGAGCCAGTTCAAAATATTTTTAAAATATTTAAATACATTTACATTAACTTAGTTATAGCTGATAAAATTCAGTCCCCAATTATAACATCGGAAAAGTTGAGTTGGAGTTGACACAAGAAGGTGGGTCTGTGATAATTTAGTTCTTAATCGAAAGCAAATTGAAACTGGCGTGTTAAGATGAAAAGAGTATAATCTGTAACTTCTTGGAAAGAATTCGATCGGATTTTGCAATAGACCTCAAACATTTTACTAAGATGTTTATCTTTGGAAAACGAGAGTGAAAGAGAGGTTTTGTGGGCCTTTTTGAGTGGTGCATGTTATTCTGGATAAGCATTTAATGTTCATTTTTTGAGTGTCTGATATGTACCGAGTCCTCAGCGAAGCCGTAGGGATGCAAAAATATGTAAAACGAGTCCCTGTGCGTCAGCGGCTTGCCTGGGGAAGACTGACACACGCAAAGGTGGTGGTGACAATGTGAATAGGCTCTGTGCTGGTCACCCCGAGGCTATTACGGAAGCATTAGGGAGAGCGAACTGCATTTCGCATGAGCCGGCATCAGAGGTTAACGCTTACCGAAGTGTTAGAGTAGAAATATGTAATTTTCTAGGATAGTTTTTCAAAGATAACTATCCTCGTTAGGCATAATGCTTTAGAACTGTGTGTTTCATGAGGTGACTCTATTTATGGGTATGATGATGGCATGAGAGAAAAAAGCACATTTTTAGGAAAAACAGATTCAAAGGATACATTCTTTACATTAGTCTGGAGGGTCTACGGAGCAGCCAAACAAGCCATACTGTCCTTTAAAGTGTAAATTTTCCATGTGAACATGTGTTTATAGGTGTGAAAAGAGTAACAGAATATGGTTCTATACTCAAACACCACTGAATTTTCAGAAATTGGACATCTGCTAAACTTGAATTGAAAATCTGTCATACCTACGTCTGTTGAATCTCCATGACATAGCAGGTGCTCTGCTGAGTAAGCCTTGACCATTTTGATGCAGTGTGACAAGGGCAATGATAGAACAGCGAGAGTAAGTGGCACTACCGGAGTGCAGCACTAACCACATGAACCCAAAACACAGGATATTACCTCGAATATGCGCTTCGATTATTTTCAAGAAAAAAAAAAACGTAACACGGCTTCCATTAATTAAGCTGTGTAATAAATAATCATTCAAATAATCAAATACATATTGAGTATGTGTTTTGTAATTGAAAGTGGTTCGAACATTGTGTATGTGAGTTTGGGTGAGTGAATGTGTGACTTAGAGATGTGGCTACACGGTGAGTGGTTAGAAAGCAAAATGAATGACTTAAGGTTCTTCTGCTTATTTTTTTTTTCACAGATATAATTATGAAAAATAGGCCCTGTGAGGCAGGTAGAAACTATAGCTCGGTAGCGTTTAGCATGTTTAGTCTTCAGCCACGAATGATCCCGAAATCGTCGGTGTAGAGTGAAGACGAAGCATGAGTGTTTTGTGATCTTCTCGGATAAATCTGAAATTCACCTCCCGTTCAGAACCAGAGCGGCGGTTTCAAATAGTCCTTAAGCGTGTGGAAGGCGTTACGCTCCGGCTTTTTCTTGCTTTCCTGTGAAAATTAAAGGTAAAGATCAAAACCAAGTTCTTTTCCTTCAGATCCCAGGCATATACAACTCACCGTTCAGGCAGGAGCCCGACCCTTGGGAGCTGAGGCTGCAGAAGGCGAAGCCTTTAACCCACCGGAGGCTCGAGCTGCAGCCGCGGCGCGGGAGCCTCAGCGACTGGCTGGCGTGCACCACGGCGCGGTCCTTCCCTCCTTGCGAGTTCCTGCCGCCCATCGACAGGAGGCAATGCCAGGTACGCGTGGATCCTCCGTAAGAAATCCATCACTGGTTGTGTTCTCGCTGCTGCTGTTGTTGTTGTTGTTGTTGTTGTTGTTGTTGTTGTTGTTGTTGAAGTTACCCTTCTTTTGTCTTTGTGACCAAAAAGAAAAAAAAAAAGGAAAATTATTTTTTTACAGAAATTAATTTTAAATAGTATAAAATATATTTAAAATATATACCAAGGAAATGTTCAAATATTTCTCTGGTCTTGACTGTTATCGTTTTCAATAGGAAGTTAACACATAGGATTTGGAGCTGGGATTTAGCCTTTTTAGGGAAAAATATTGTTATGAGTATTTGTTATAACCTGTTGTTGCTAGAAAAAAAAAAACAACCTTAGTATAATCAGATATACTTAATTTCACCTGTCATCTGAGGATCTCTGTCTTTAGAGACAAGTGTAGACATGGTTTAGGTTTGGGGAGTTAGACAGGGCCCGAAACCATGCAAGACTCAAGCAGAGACGAGAAAACGTCACCGTGGGCTGGAATCGAGCGGGACTGGCAAGCGGCTCCCGAGGGCCCTGGCGGAGGGGGAGGTATCGGGTAGCGACCGTCACTGTCCTGGAAGTCCCAGAGGGCAGCCGTCCTCGGCAACGTTTAAAGCGGACGGGCCACGTGCCACCGGGCAGCATCAGGCCAGACCCGGACTCGTTTGGGTTCACACGGCCAAGCCCCCAGAGCGCCTCCCCGTCTGTCCCCCGGGCAGGCTTGCCTCAGTTTACCTCCTGCTGGGCAGTAAGTTGCTCGACACCCTCACGGCTCCTGTGGGTCAGCGTTGGAGGCGCAGCTCGGCCGAGTGCCCCCGACGCTGCAGGCTCAGCGCCCGCCCAGGCCGTGAGCTCCCACGAGCTCACCTGTGTGCCGAAGCAGGGGGTGAGGACAGCCGCTTCCAAGGCCACCCCCGTGGGCGGTGGTTTTCGTGCCTCAGCCTCTCTCTAGGGTGCTGCCTCATGGCAGCTGGCGTCCCCCAGAGCGAGCGATCGGAGAGAGCGCGAGAGAGCTCTCAGCCTTTTTATGACCCAGTGCCACGGTGATGTCGCACTTCGCCCGCGGTGACGTGGACGCGTCCAGTCCGCGCAAGGGCGTGAATACGAGCCCGCCCGCATCCGCGCCCTCCCAGGAGAATCGCTGCTGTAGTTACGTGTGCGTTTCATGTTTCCACTCCCTGTAACTGGGTCCTTGAGTCCCTTCATTTGCATATTTTTGATCCTTCAAAACTGTTAACAGATAACACCGTAAACTAGTGGTTTATAGTATATTATGGAAAGAGCTGTAAAAAAAAGAGCTGAAAAATCTATAAAGGTAATTTCCCCCCTGGACCACTTTCTCTTTTTCCTCGTCCCTGATTTATTTTATTTAAAAAAAAAATCCATATCAATATTTTAATTACCTTTAAATGAGTCTATTTATCCAAAGAAGACATGGAAGCTGAAAAATTCTCCTTATTTCTGAAACAGCGTGGCAAGCAGGGTGGAACTGAGCAAGGGGACAGAGAGAGCTAATCAGGGATGTCTCAGTTTACTGTGGAACATATCTTCAGAGTATGATTTCATTATTCTTTTCAAAATATGGGCTATTCCAATAAAGGTATATAAAATGAATTTCATAACTAACTGAATTTTTACCATTTGAATTATGTACATTAGTATTTCCATGAATGCAAGTCACGGTTTTCTATGCCATGAGAATGCGCAATGCATTAATTAGTTATTCTATAAAAAAAAAATTGTTCTGGTATGTTCATTGCCTGTGTATTAACTGTTCAGTGGTTGCTAAGTATCAGGTATAACACTGTACACTTGAATACTTACTATCCATATGTCATATGGATATTCGCACTACTACCTGGAATTCATAGAGTAATTCTGCATGCCACCTCTTAGGAAATGTGGACATTATGTAGCATTGATAAGATACCATTATAGACATGTTTCTGAGTTGAGAACACTCAAGCCAAACCGAGTGGCACACTGCCCGATGTCCAGGTTAACCATGGCCCACTTAACCTTAGTTTTCGAGTTTATAATATTTCTTTGTTACTTTGATTATTTTTATACATTTATAACATGGCTTATTTTATGCTGATTCGTGTTCACTTCCTCTCTGTTAATGCCCTTTTCTCAGTACACCCACTTTTATTACTCCACGTGTCTTCCCCCAACACCGTTCTATTTAAATGTATCTTACATACACATGCGTACTTAGTATTATTGCGCCGTATATGGAATGTATTATACATGTATGGATATAAAAATATATATGTGGATAATATATATGTACATAAAATTATACATGTATAAATGGTTGTATATCCATAGGGAAGATACATATACACATATGTATGTAATATGTATATGTGAATGAGGCGTTTTCTAAAACCAACAACCAGTTCTCTGATCCTCTAAATACCATCTGGGTGTCCAACAATTCAGCCAGTTCTGATGCTGATTTCCACCAGGAGGTTAACGCAGACGTCACAGCTGAAAGACTCAGTCCCACAAGACTGACCCCGACTCCCACCTCACACACCAGCAGCAATTTTCAGATCTCCCATGCTTCTTACTGACTAGGTAGAAATTGAGGGTTTCCATGACCCCGTCCTAAGGTTGAATGATTTGCTAGAATGGCTCCCGGAACTCAGGAAGACATTTTATTTACATTTACTGCTTCATTATAAAGGATACAAGTGAAGAGCCAGATGAAGAGGTGCCGAGTGAGATCCGGAAGGGTCCAGAGAGCAGGAGCTTGTGTGCCACCCTCCGGGCACACGCATGTGTCTGCCAGTTCAGAAGCTCATCACATCTCCCACGAGAGGTTTTACAACACACCTATGCAGATATATACACACATACGTGTATATACACATATACATATATGCATATACTCATAAATTACATCTAGCACACCACAAATTAATGATCCTTGCTAATTTTTTCCTTTTCCTGCTTCCTTCTTTCTTCTTTTTTTTTTTCTTCTTTTCTTTTCCCTTAATCGTTTTCCCTTTCCTCCTTCCCCTATCTCCTTCCTTTCTACCCCTGGTCCTCCTCCCTCCTCTCATTGCCATCTTATCCTTCTTTCCTTCCTTCCTTCCTTCCTTCCTTCCTTCCTTCCTTCCTTCCTTCCTTCCTTCCTTCCTTCCTTCCTTCCTTCCTCCTTCTTTCCTTCCTTCCTTCTCATTTTTCCTTAATCCATATTCTCTTTCCACTTTCTTTTCTCTTCCTTTGACTTCCTTCTTCTTTTCTTCCCTTTCTTTTTTTTTCTTCTTTCCCATCCTGTTTTCACAGAATGGGATGTTTAACGTTATGGTTTTCTTTGACTGAACCACGTTTCCTGTTTGTATCCTAATAATAAAAAGGTATGAGGAGGTTTAAGATCATATGTGTTATAGTCCAAATGATAATATTGATTCTCTGATAGTTCATCTGTACTTGTGAGACAAATTTCTTCAATGTGAGACAGTCATAGTAAGTTTAAGAAATAACAACACTGTTATTTAAGCTTTGAGAAACATTTAGAAATACCAGATGACTGTAAAGTATGCGGGCTATTAATGATATAAAAGAATATAAACATATTTGACTCTTGTAATCAGGATTTAATTGCAGGCAAAGAAAGTCAAACTTTGGAAAACCATAGCTAGGAGTCCGAGGAGACGTACAGGTTCAGGTGGAGTCCTGGGTGGCCGGCATTCTGAGGATCAATATTTGGAAATGAGCAGATCTGGAATTTGCAGCTATGTCCAAAACCTAATCCCATGTCACTCCAAACGTGGCTGATACAAGTGATCACTTGAGATCTAAAAGGCAATCCATCAACAGAAAGACAAAGAGAAGCTTGACAGTGGATGTCCTTTTCTATCCAGGGAGGAGGAATATTGAGTTCAAAGGCAAGACGCTGATTTTCTAATATATAAACATATAAACTAGGCACAGAGAGAGATGGAGATGCAACCAGAGGATTGGGGTCACAAAGGCGATACTGAACCCCCAAAGAAAGACTGGGTCTATTTTTATTCTAAATTGTGCTGCTCAGGTAGAGCTCCTCCTCGACTCATTGGAAATAGTAAGTTCCAGACCAAGTAGTGGGGTCAGTCTACAAATGGATGGACATCAGTCACGTCACTACTCAGGTGGAGGTGGGGAGGCGGGGCCTGGCGCCTGGAAGACCTTTACCCCGTGTGAGTACCGGCCCTGCATGGTCAGCCTTGGATGTTTGCTCGTATGTTTGGTGCTGCCGCTGTCCAAAATCTTTTTCAAACTCCTCTTGAAACAAATTATAATAGTGCTGAACGTAATAATAAAGCCATGGATGTCATTTTTGAGTGTTTGTTCTAAGTAGAAGCATTATTTATCGTATCTTAACATATCTTAAGAAGCAATTTTGTGAGGTAGCTATTATTCATGTATATATGAGGGAAAAGGTCTAGAGGCGTGATTCGCCCCCAATGACACAACCAAACGTTAATTTTTAAAACAGAATTCATCAAAGTAAAGAATGAAGAATCATATATTTGTAACGTATATATGTACACACATATATATATATATTCCCATGTAATTTTTTCATAGTGAACTTAGAATCATGTTACTGTATCTTTAAAAAATAAAGTTCCAATAAAAATCCATTAATTCCTTTCAAATACAGCAACCCTCCTGTCCAGCTGTGAAAAGTACTAGATGATACTTATTTGCCATTTGTGTTATTTACGGTCCATGGCTTTTATGGTAACTGGTTCCTATTATTGGTTTCTATTAATGTAAAACATAAGTGAACATAAATGAGGCGTGAATCGTTTCTTTTTATTAGCCCACAGTCTTTGCTTAGTGCTTGCAGAAACTCCAGCTGTGTCTCGTTAGTGATAACCTATTTAAAAAAGAGATCTTTAAGGATAAGGAATATGACAGAAATCTTTGTCCATTTTATATCACTTCCCTCCTGCACAATAGTGGTGAAAAAAGAAAAGAAAATGTAATTAATGGTACAGCAAAATCTGAAGCCACCTCTGATTTGCATTGTGCTTTATATGATCTATTTGGACAACCAGTGGATTCCAGTAGTAGTATAAGTAACTACTAATTTAAAGGTAGGTTACGTTGTAAATCACTTTTCCCAGGAGCAGCTTCTGGGCTTTCCTATTACACGTTTTTGTGATAACATGGTTGCTATTGTGTCAAAATTATGAAGCAATAGAATTCAGAGTTTTAAACAAAGAACACCTAAAATAATTGGAAACATGGTCCTTCTATGTGTTGGGGGGCCAAAAATTAAATATAAGATTTGTCCTTCACCTAAAAACTTAATTATAATGAAAAAAAAAAAACACTATTCTACTTCTATTTATAGGAAAGCTATGCTCAGAATTGTTTCTAATATTTTTACTTATTCAAAAAGAGAGAGAATTCTTTTTAAGTTTCAATAGAAGAAACATGTTTTTTAGAATTAGAAAGCAAAGCAACCTGGAACTACACGTTTACAGTTATGGCATAAAAACTCTTTGGATGTGAGGGAAAGGTCCCTTAATTTAGAATGAGTTAATAGGATCCCTTATTCTTGTGTGAACATTTCTCAAGGATGCGCTACTCTCATGTCGTTTCCTAATTCAGAGAAGAACCAGTTGTTCCCTGAACACAGTTTAACAAACTTGCTATGCTTTATAGATAGACCATTCAGTAGCCTCGGTCACCAGTGATACGCGGAGAACTCTTCCGTCATAAAACACGCACATGGCCCTGTCTCTCCAGGGGCCCTTCCGTGACATCGCTGACGTGGTAGCACAGCGCTACAAGCCTTTGGAGCCCACCCTGCGGGTGGCGGAGCCCATCAGTGATCTGAAAGAAGCCAGAGAGGAGCTCAAAAGACAAGAATGGATAAAAAACATTCACGACGACATGTGAGTTCTTAGCTGTGCCTTAAGTTACCTGATGTTTCCTCTTCCCCGACATCGTAGAGAATCTTGTATTTGTGAGAAAAGGTAAAGTCACCCTTGACCTGTTTGGAAGCAGCTATTTTTCAACGTGCAGATGTTTTAGATAAGGTCAGTACCGACGACGATATTGATTGTGTGTACACACACTCACACACACACGCACAGAGGACACGAGTCATATTGAATTAGGGGACCACTCGACTCCTGTATGACCTCATCTTAACTTATTACATCCGCAGTGACCATACTTCTAAGTAACATCAGTCTTTCATATGTTCGTTAAGCATAGGAAGTGTGACAGTAATATTTTACATATAGAGTATGCATTATAGAGGATTTTTTTGGAAGTCATTTTAAACCTTCATTGGTTTATTCTTATTCCTAAAGAAAAACTCATGTCATTTTCTCATGCCTTCTTGAAAAAAAAAATTATATTCCTTATACCTCTAGCTCTGGGAAGCCAGGACATTACGTGAGTAATTAGTAACTTTTCTGTGAGAAGCTCCCAGCTGGATATTGTGGGAAATGTGGAGGGGCGTTTGTTGATCCAGCAAACGTTTGCATGTCGGGAGCAGTTCCAGGCTCGAGGGATGTTGCTCTGAGGGAAGAGACTGTTCTCTTAGATCTTCCATGCTTCCAGCTTTAAGCCCGACCAGAAAACCTGAGAAAATTCTGAGTGAGAATTACTATAGGTAAGCTATTGAAAATGGTCAAGTGTGTGTTAAAGACCATGATTTTTCTTTTTTTAATGTAGAATTTGCTCTGGTTTTTGATGATCTAGATTTTGACAGAGAAAAGAAAAGGAACATATAAAAGCAGGTCCATCGTATAAAAAAATGACGATACGAAAAGTTCACAGAACAACGAGACCAATTTGGCAGAAACTAATTTTTATGTGAAATGCAGTAGAAAGAAAAATCGTGCAAGTCTTCACTTCCAAGGATTTGAGGGTCTATTGGTAGATACTGGAGAATTATGTAAGGCTTTTGAGTAAGAGGATGTTATACAAAGAATATGAATTTGTTGATTGTGAGACAGATGAATTTACGAAGAAAGATGCTGTAGGGAAGGAAACCTATTAGGAGAATGTTGCAGTAATTTAGGTGAAAGATACGGGACAGAACTAAGATGATGGCAAGGTTCAATGTCCCAGTCTTTTTCTTTACTTTCTTCTTTCTGTAGAATCTTCTATACACAACTTCTCTGACCGCTTCTGTCTGAATGGTTTCAGTTACCACCTCTATGCCCATGATATCCACTCCCTAAATCCCTAAAGCCCTACTGCTACATTCCAGATTTAGACGTTGAGGCGCCATCTTTGCCTCTCCACCAGATGTCCCAAACTCAGTGTGTCACACATTGGCCAGCTGCTTTTTTCCTTGGGTGTGAATTGCAGCACCAACTATCAGCCCCAGGTGGGGACTTGTGAGTTACCCTGTTCTCCTTTCCCAGCATTTTATTGGTCCTCAAACCCTGTCTATTCTCCCTTTTAAGTATTTCTCATTTTTTTCTCTTCCTGTCTACTACTGCTTAAACTTAGGCACTTAAAACTTCCACTTTTAAAAAGCCTGCTGGGTCTGCTCCTTCCAACTCCCATCCAGTGCATTACCTTAACAACTCCAGAGAAATTTAAGCAAGCACTTATTCAGCCAAAATTTTAATTGCTTTCTATCAATTCCAGAATAAACCTTAGTTCCTTATTTTGAGACACAGGCCAGTGGGAGTCTGATCCAGGCTTCTTTCTCTGCCTAATCTTCCATGCTCCCTGGGAATCTGGGCTCTAGAGCTAATGAGGTATTTTCACTCCCCTTTAAAGCCCACACCCTCCTCTGCTTCTGTGGAGGATTGGCTGCCTCCCTGCTTTACTCAGTCTGCTCTGATCCACTTAAAAACAGAAAAGGTTGAAAACCATGTGATATCACTTATATGTGGGATATAAACCTAAAAGCAACAAACGAACAGGGCAAACAAACAGAGACTCATGGTCATGGACAATAGACTAGTGGTTACCAGAGGGTAGTGGGGAGATGGAGGGGGAGAGGGGAGGTAGATGGGGTAAAGGGGCCAAATACGAGGTGACAGAAAGAAATCTAACTACGAGAGGTGAACACACAGTGCAAATATATATATGCCTTACAGTTAAAATATTCAGCTGGAACTTAATTTCATTAACTAATGTCACCATAAAAAAATAAATTAAAAAAATAAAAAATACAAAGGGATTACTTATGTAATTTTAAAAATAGAAATAGCATCACGTATTGACTGTAAACCTTTAAACATCGTAAGGTGACACTCGGGTTTTCTAGAGGCACCTGCTGTTAATCACGTCTTGTGTATCTCACCCAGGCTTTTTTGTTTTGTTTTGTTTCGTTTTTGCATATACTATTATATACGTATATGTCGTTCCTTCATCTAAAAAAGGCGGAATGTATTTCCTTTATATGGGAGATCATAGTCAGATAATTTTAGGGATTCGCAGAGAGCATTTTAAGGAATATTTTCAGACGTAAAATTGGACAGTGTGAGTTGTCTAGATGAAGTGGGAGGGGCAATGATTATTATTAAGAGGGGAAGAAATAGGAGACCATAAGGGCACCGGAGCTCTGCAGGTAACGTTGGATTTACCCATGAAGACAGCAGAGGTGGGAAAGAGCGGGGGGTCATAATCAGGCGACATCAGAGTCACTAAGGTCTGAGAGGTGCCGGTGTCTCGTCCGTTAGTACCTTCTGTTGCTCATAAACATCCCGGCTTTGTCCTGCGGGCTGTAACTGCTCGGACTGCAATGTGTCCAGAAAGCAGGGGGGTTTAAGATGTTCTAAATATTTGTTTCTACTTAAATATCAGCACCATTTCCTACACAGCACCATAGGAAAATCGTGGGAAAGGTTAAGAGACTAGATCTTCACTAACGGTTTTGAAAAAAAAAAGGGCGTTAAAAAAATGTGGTAGGTATAAAAGAGATCTGGTTCTGTTTTTCACTAAAGACTAGTGATAAGGAAATTTAACACGTCGCAGAACTTTATTTGACTTTTGTGATTTTTTTTCAAACACTTTAGACCTTTACAATCTGCACATTCTCTGAACTGCTATTGTATGATGATAAATCGGGATGATCGTATATTTTCAGAGAATGTTTTCTTACCAGTTCAATTTTTATTTGCAACACTTCCATTTATTTTAATTACTAGCGCAGTGTGCATCGTTAATTAATCAGCAAAGCCTTTTTAAGTTAAAATACTGGATCAGCTAACCCCATTAACACAAAATACTCCCAACACGCAGTAACGGGAGAGGTGGTTGCTGTGCGAACTGCATTGTACACACGGTACCCTGGGCACAGGTGAGCACTGTGACCCTCTTGTGATCCAGCATCTCTCTGCCTCTCCCTGCTAATTTCCAGTGGAGATTTACAAAGTGCTGCCTCCATTTTCCTAGCCAAATGTTTCTAATGAAGTTCTGGTACTTTATAACACCGGGGATACAGATAAAAAGCCTGTGTATAATTAAGAAGTCCTAGAATTTGTCTACAAAAAGCCCTCTATTAGTTTGGCTGTACAGTGACAACTGTGCTCTTTTTTTGTCCTCTGTTTCCTTAAAAAAAAAAATGTGTGTTTTTTTTGTTTGTTTTTGTTTTTGTTTTTTTAATAAATGACCACATAAGACTAGAATTCTATCATTATAGATATCTAAGTCTAAAGAAGGTTCGGATTTATAACCTTGACATAATGGTGGTAATTTGGAATACTTTTAGTGGTATGCCTGAAAATATTATGTGTGTTTTTAATGTATGCAATCCGACAAGTCATACAAAGACACTTTTAGTCTTTTTAGTTGAATTTCATCATATTCTAAGCACTCTTCCTAATACGACGCCTAACATATGCTAACTAAAAGTTGACTTTTAGTCAATTCGTGAGCATATGGTTTTTTTTTGTGTGTGTGAACGACAGTCATTTTGTGCCATACTCACATCCTTATACTGGTATGGCATTTATACCTCCTGGATTGTCCTGTTTTAATTTAGGGCTCAAAAGGGGGTGGGGGTCAGAAGAGACTTGAAGGCCGAACAGATGTTCGCCAGACAGAGCAAAGAGAGTGGTACCAAGGAGGTGGCCTGGACGACACCCTCTCTGTGTTAAAAAGTGCAAAGCTCACGGACGCTTCGTTTGCTGTCTCAGGGACCTTGGGAAGCTTGGCTCATAACTTTGGGAGCTCGTACAATGTGACAGCGATGACATGGAGAGCCTAGGCGAAGCCACCAAATAAAGGGCCATGTGTACCACGGTACAGTATTTGGACTTTACCATATAGACACAGTGTAGACCTGTCACAGTGTGTTCGTCACTGGGTTGAAAGGAACAGGTAGCTTAGAAATATCACTTCATTAGCTATGTCCATGGTTCAGAAACGGGAATCGCTGGTACCGGAGCCCAGCTCAGAGACGAAGAGACAAGAACATTGTTCGTGGAGAAGAGAAAGTTTGACAAATCGCTTAAAAGGTAGAGCGCTGTAAACCCTAAACCAGCTTTATTCAGGGGCAGCCCGATAATGGTGTGGATGGTGCGGTCAGGGTCTCAGGTGCGTTTAGGATGACTCTTAGAACTTCCTTGGTTGCAAAGAACAAAGGTTCATTCAGGGTAACTCAAAAAATTAAGGATACGTTTGAAGCGATACATCGAGGAATCTTATAGAAATATGAGGCCTCTTTTACAAGGAGAAACCTTCGTGTGGTCTGACCGACTCTGTACGGTGTCCACTAACGCTTTAGTACTTTACCTCTCAATGACTTTGCTTCTTTAGCCTGCGTGAAAACTTTGACTTCTGTCCCTAGTCAAATGCTGCTGCTACGATTCAAACTATTTTAGATATACCGTTTAGGCAAAGTTCCCGGGATGGGCCCTCGTACTCACTCCTGTGTCTCCCCCTAGGACTGTCCGGCCTGTCGGTGTCATTGAGAGGAGCTGCTCGTAGACTAAGGTCTTTATTAATGCAGCTTGTGATCTCTTGAGTATGTTCCATGGCTTTGCTCTAAGGACAGAAACAGTAATTGGCACTCCCACTCTGTGTGGTTTACAAGATAAAATCGATGAGACAGCACAGTTCCTAAGACCTTATTTGCTATGCCATCATCTCATGACATTACAACTTCTTGTGTATAAAGTATAGGAGGTTTTAAAACTCTGAGAGTAAATCATTTTATACTCTGTCTAAAATGAAAAGAAGTATTTATATTTTGTTTCTCTTTTCCCACACGAGAGTGAATGCACCGATAGTTACTTATGATGTAAGAATCCTGTGTGTATTTCATAACTCATAAATAAGAGATCTCTTCCAATAAAAAGTGAAACACGTCAGACGTGCCTTGGTATTAAGGGATCACATGGCATGTTATTTAGCATCCTAGTTTAGAGAGAGGAATGTGACGATGGACCACTTTCCTTGGTCCCTGACTTCACCATTGTAATGCTGTGGCCCCATCTGCCCTCAGGGACGGCCAGGTGATGCCCCAGTGGTGGCAGTAGTACCTGTGAGGAAAGGATAAAGTGACTGGGAAAATGTCCCAGGCGTATTAAGTAAGACGAGATAAGGCTGCGGGAGTCTGGCCTGATCTGGCGGGAGCCAGGATAAGCACCCCGTGAAGAGCTTTCTTCTCATTTCCCGGGCAAATGAGCGACATACCTGCACATGCATGTACTTTCCAAGCTTTACCTCTGACCACTGAATACATGCCTCTGAATAGATACTAAGACAACAGAGAAATGGGTGTGGGTTAAAGCGGGACAATTAGGTTGCCCAGGAAAGCGGGGTGGTAAGCTGGATTTTGAAAGGTGAATAGTGTACGTATGGATCAGCCTTTTAGGAAGAGGAGCATGGACAAAGGCAGGGGTAGAAGAGACGTAGGGAGGGAAGGAGATGAAGGGGGAGGGAGGGAGGGAGGAAGGCATCAGTAGAAGGGTGAGGAAGGCGTAGAAGGACCCACTGCCTTCTGCAAGGCCTGAGGCCGGGCTCAGGAATACAGGCTTAAACCAGTTCCTGATCAGGGTTCATAATCTGTGGTTTCTAATTCTCTGGCAGCGAAATAAACAGGTTGGAGGAAAACCTAGAGTTATGAGTGATAATAGTAGGACAAATGAGGACAAATGAAAGAGAGTTATAAGGGAAAGTAAGATAACTATAATTTGTCTTTTTACTTGGAAAATAATGTTGAGTATATTAATTCTCCATGTGAAAAAGCTTTATATGTGCAATGGACCTATTTTCTCTGAAGCTAAGTGACTTTTTATTTTTGTTTCCTGAGACCTCTACCAATTGTTTTCTAACTGCCCAGACATTCAAGTAATGACTTGTTTGTATGCACTTCTATATCTCCACAATGTATTTAAGAATTTCTCCCACATCTGTATTTTTGATGAAATTATAATAAATAATAAGCAAATCCATATCTTCTTTAATATAGTTTTCAGTTAATTGAAAAGTACTACTGCAAGTGTAAAATAGCTCTGAATATGTATTTAAAATTGACAAAAGATAACATTTTTAACTAACTGAAAATTATCTAAAAGTTTGATTATAAAGTTAGATTTTTGTGGTTTTCATATCTATAGTTTTGTAAAGCAAATCCTACTTGAGAATTTAATAATTTCTTTCTAATTTGAGGATAGATATTTAATATTATTTACAAAACTTGTAAATATTTTTGAATGTATGCACATATGCACACCCATACATACACTTCAGAATATGTATATATGTTACTTTACTGAGACATCATGGCTAACTGAAATTAAAATTAATTTATGGGTGGGGAAATACCTAGCCTTTAAGCTTTGTCTTCTTAGCCATCCATTCCCTTGAGAAGGCGAATTTTATTCCGACACAAAAGAAAAATACTATTAAAATGCCAGTCAGAGGTGATACGAACCGGGACGGCGTGGCCACGTTTGTGTGTGTGTGTGTGTGTGTGACGTCTGTCTCACGTGCCCATTACCACGGGGGGACCACAAGCTGCCTCTGTGAGAGCTGTTTTCCCGAGAGCACGTGCAATACACGTGTGTGTAATTTTGTCCCGTTCAAAGCTTTGTGTTCTGTTTGTTTTTACTCTAGATATGGTATCAGAGATATTTTCTTAGGAGAAGTATTAACAAGGACTTTATTAATAAGCATTGAAAATTGTAGAGAGCTGTAAAAATGGAGAACACTGCTTTTCCTGTTTATTTTGTAGACAAATGTATTAATATAGTGGTAAAAACAAATTTTTAATCGAATTGAGATTTTAAAAAGCCCCTTCTTTGTCTTAAATAAATGAGATAATATGTGTGAAAATATTGGCATATGGTACAGCTCAATAAATCTGTTGAACTTTGACTTAATGTTTTTCAAAATCTAAATTTCAAAATATTTTTCAGCAGAATATTTTATTTTTCTACATATATCTTTTGATTTCCCCAAGCATGCTCTTTTTCTTTAAACCTTCCTTTTGTTTAAAACATTATCTAGCTCTAATTTCATTGATGCCATATCTCCTTTGATTATGTTAATGAAGAATCCCTGAAGTTAATTCTTGCGTCCTGCATTTTATCTGTTTCCTGTAGGTTCTCTTTTATGTCTGGATTTGTGTCTTCCTTTTCATGTCGGTAATTTCCCCAACTGGTAATCCATTCTTAAATTCATACGTAAAAGGGGACTTTACAAGTCACATCAGAAACCGTGCTTTTGGGTAAGAGTGGTGTTTTGAGGCACAGCCTTCATGGCGCTGCGGTGCAACCTTTTTAAATTAAGAAATCCGCAGTTGCTTCTCGGGCGTGCTCGCTGTCGTTGGAGGAGATGCCCTTGTCCTCAGAAGCGGGGACGCCCAGCAGCCAGTTTACTGAGGGCGACGAGCCCGGGGGGCCCGGCGGGCAGGTTCTGAGTGCAAGTCCACGACCCCAGGGGGCGCCCCCTGCGCCCCCCGAGCCCAGAGCTCGGGGGACCCGTTTCCAGGCCCGGCTCCGCCCATGGGACCTGGGGCGTTGTCGCCCCTCGCGTGGGCTTCTCCTCCGCCTCCTCCGCTCCTCCCTGGCTCGCACCCCTGCAGCACCTGCGCCCTTGGCTGTGGGCCCCACCAGCGTCCGTGGGGCCCAGAGCCCCAAACTCTCCTTGGCCTCGGCCTGTTCCAGCATCCGTTTTCAGAGTTTGAATTTCCTGCCTGCTTCCCACCTGCGAAGAGTTGTTGCTATTTTCATCTGCCGTTTCTCCTTCTTGTGGGTTTATAATTTTTTTTTTTTGGTCCCTTTTCTCTTGCTGCAGAGGGTGTCCGTGAAGGATGTAGTTTACCAGGTTATGCTCAAAGCAGATCATGAACTCAGAGTCTGTGAAAGTTGAGATGGGTTTTGAAACTTTGTTCTTTTGTGTTGGTTGTAATAATACCTAAAAGTGACAATGATGACGATGGCAAGAGCTCCACGCTACTTGCACTTTTACTCCAACCTTCAGCACCGCTCTTAGTTACTGGTCACGTGCCTTTTTCAGCCTCTGTGTGGAGCTTTGCATATATTAAGTTTTTCATTCCTTACAACAACTCCGTGTGGGAATAAAATCTCGTAGAGATCAAGTACCCTGCACGGGGCAGCACAGCTAGCAAGGGCAAAGCGAAGCAGGATGGGAACTCAGCTCTGGCCGACTGGGAAGCCCTGTCCTTCCCTACCACTGCGCAGAAAGCCTCCATAATCGGGCTGAGTCAGGATCCGAAAAAAACTCATTTCAGTGAGAATAGCCTATCCTGGCCATCGTTTTCATTTCGGGGTACTATTTTAAGATGAGGAGCATTTTTACTTACATGATGAATGTGGAGTTATTTGGCACCGTTAAATATTGAATTAGTGATTTAACATTTTCTACATTTGCAAAATATTTGAGAATCAGAAAAATTCTGTGAGAGAAGTTTTAGTTTCTCCACTCGAAGAGCAAGAAATAGCGATTGATAGAAGTAACAGCAATAGCCAGTGGTGGAGATCGAAGTGGAACTCGGTAACTCTGATCCCAAGCCATGTACTACCTCTCTAAAGTCTTGTTTTTTAATCAAATGTCTCTAGACATCAAATTAAGAATATCACCTTCGTGCTCTTTCAGGTTTTTGCCATTTTCTTCCTACCACAAGAATAAAAAGTACATCCCATCCATGCACGCGTCAAGCAAGTATGATCCCAGCTCTTCCGGGTGCCAGCGTTTCAGGGACGAAAAGCCTGAGAAGTGGATCAGCAACAAGGTGAGTGAATGCAACACTTAAAACGATGGATGCCGTTGCTTTTAAAAGGCTAAAAATATACACTGATGACAACAAATATAAATATTCTTGTCACAGTGAACACTTTCTTGGTTACAAAGTTATTTACAAAGTTGTGTGAAGATGGTGCTGCTGACCTACATCAGTAAGAGACTTGTTTTCAGGGTTTTTGTTTTTGTTTTTGTTTTTGTCTGTTTGGTGTTGTATTCTTATGTTTTATGGCTCAGTTACCCTATGATCAATGGCATGGATCACTGTCTTTGGCAAAGCTGACCGGGCTCCAGGCTTGAATCTGTGGTGAGAGAATGGTGTTAAGCTAACTTTCAGGCATGCAGACCAGTGCTTGCCTTCTCTCAGTCTCTGAAGATGAATAGATGATAAATAAGATAGATGGGTAGGTAGGTAGCTAGGTAGACAGACAGACAGACAGACAGACATAAAGCTTTGTGTGCTATCATGTCTATATGTATATAATAGTGAGAAAGAAGAAAGTAAATAAATATTTATCTGATTCCATAATGATATTTGTTAGCACTTTGATAAAAATTTATGAATTGGGGAAACACCAAGATGTGTTACACTATAGGAGGTGACAAGGAAAGTTCTTACTCTGTGTCTAACCGACCGTCTAGAAGGTAGAAACTATAACTGATTGCTGGCAAAACTACACGGATAAAATGAAGTAGTAGGTGATTTTCTGGAGAGGGGTTAGGGCTCCCGAGCCCCATGTGCTACCAAGCCCTGGTCCTGTCAACCGCCTGACAGTGAGGATGTGCTCGTTTACACGCAGTCTCCTTCCACGAGGATTTTACAGCATCCTACCAAAAGACAAATCAATAACGGTCATATTCTAGAAATAAAAGTAAGGGGGCATGATCTTAGATGAGAAGAGTGTCTGTGCCCACAAAGCAAACGAGAGCATGGCGGGTGATGGCGGGTGGCTTCGGACCTTCGGCTCGTGGATGATGAAGGAGAAGCACAAACTGCAGAGATGAACTCCGTACTCAGGAGGAAGGGACAGGTTAGAACCTTGAGAAAAATAAGGTCTTTCTTTACCGAATCCTTAGCAGAAATTCCTCTTTTAAAGGACCTTGTAAATACGGGATGACCACGTTTGCAGTGAATGTCATGCTGGGGAACAAATAACTCGGGGACTTGGGGCAACACCGTTATCTTGTGCAGCTGCAAGCTCTTCCGAAACGGTAATAATTCCGTGGCATAAGGAGCATGTACAATGAGCAGTTTGTCTGATCTACTGATTGGCAAATCTGAATGTCAGTGACAACATTATTTCATAAACATCCACCCTGAAACTCTTCTAGCATTCGTTTTTACCTAACATGCAGCCATTCAGAATACAGGCTAAGTAAGGTTTTTAAACTATTTAATTTTATGTTTTGAATGCTCATGATGTGATCTACATTTCATTTTTTTTTTGACATAACTTTTTTTTTTTTTTTGGCTTTTATGCTCTCTCATGTATTTAATTCGAGGAAGTATTCAGTTCTTTAAAATATAAATGACTCACCTTAGGACATTAAGCTACTTCAGAGTGACAAAGATCTTTGTGTAAATGTTCCTTTCGTAAAATAATAACTTTTTGGTTTTATGGAACAGATTCACTTCATATAGTCTTAGAATATGAATTTATTCTTTAATTCTTAAAAAATGATTAGTCTGCTTAACCCTACTCAAAACCATGTAGAAAAATATTAAATGCAAATTTAAATTTCTCTCTCTCTCCTTACCCCCCTTATTTCTCCCCTTGCCATACTTGTTCCTTCCTATCTTCCTTCTGATCTTTTCAAATAACTGTATTAAAAAAGTATGTCTCTGTGTAGCTGATCTAATCTGCACAGTACGAAGGCAGTCATTCTATTATTTATATGCAGAAATCTGAGAACTATTTTCTGTTTTGATGTGATATCAAGTGATTTGAGTGAGACTTGTGCCCAGTAACTTGCTAAAAGCAGGCTTATTCGTCTTTATTTTTTATAGAACTTTCCTCCTGATTTTGGAAATTGGAGGCCACAAATTATTCATTTTTAGTTAATTAAAGACAGTTTTAGGGAGGTTAGAGTTGTCAAGTTTAAAATGCTGACAAAGAAAAAGACTGACAATTTTATGCTTCTACTGTGGGAAGATGGATTATTTACAAACATTTAAATGCACCTAAGATTTAACTGAAAGTAACAGATTGATTTCAGCCAAGAAACAACTCAGTTAAGTATATTTGGTTTCTGTTCTTCACCTTTCCATCAAGTTTTAAGATTGTCTACATGGAGAATTGCTTTTCTCTTATTATCTTTAAGCACGGAGGTTATAATTTATATATGTGTCATATAACTTACTCATCATTCTTTAATCTATTTGTAAAATGCCCTATGTTAAATTGAGATTCTAGCTCTGTGTCTCAAATGGTCAAACTTTCTATATTTAGGTAACTGCTTTGTATTTATAAATTCTTTGCTGTGCTGATTTCAGTATTTAAAATAGAAGTGAAACTAATTAAGGAGTCATCTACCAGTCACTATTAATTGAATCTACTTGGGTAGGTCTAAAAGAGTAGGAAAATAAAAACTTCAGTACACTAAAAACGTTCTTTCGGTTGTCAGAGCATCCACATGTGTTTGTATTTACCGACGCAGAAATGGTCATCAAGGCCTTTATCTTAATTGCAGTTAGTTTTCATATTCACTTTAGACAACTGATTTTAATGGAGCCATTTCATGCTTTCCTTTGTTCGCAAAATCCAAGACGAGACTTTTAAGACGGTTCATGTCGGGAGAGCCCTTGCTCACGTGCCTTATTGTAGGTGAATTACGGCAGAAAAGCCGCCCTTTTTGTTATTTTCACAGCGTTTTGGTTCTAAGCAGGATTTGATAAGCTACAAAGCATAAAGATATGAAGTACTCCAAAGAATTAATTTAGAGAACCTAAGCATATTGCACAGAACATAAAGTTGACCTTTACCGTCTACAGCTCTCGGAATGGAGTGGGATGTGGTGCACGTCACAGGTTTAATGTGGTGCCTCGCTGCCTGCAGAACCTCGGGTGGAGCCGGGCCGGCTCGCCCACTGCGCCCGCGGCGGGATCTGCTGTCACCAGCATCCTGATAATAATGAACACCCCGCTTAACCACCGTGATTATGATGATCGTAATTGATGAGCAAGTGCAGGCGTGTGGGCATCATTACAGCTGAACTGTACAGCGGAGAAACACGCCTCAGTTAGGGATGATTTTACTTTTATGCATTGATTGGGATAAAATATGCCTTTCTGTTTAAACAGACCAGCTTCATATAATTTTAAGAATGCTTCTGTACGTGTTGATTGATGATTACGGACTTGCTGAAAAACAGCCCTTTACAGTTGTTTGTTTTGTGTTGTTTCATTTCATTAGTAAATGTAAACAATTAAATAATTAGGTGTAATTGAGGGAGAATATTTTGCTTATGAGGATGGCCTTTAATAATCAAATATTCGGTGCAAGTGCTTCCTCCTCCCCCCCCATAATACATCAGGGACTGAAATTCCTCATTCCTCTCCTGTTGTTACCCTTGTATCAGTTGTCTTGAGGTCAGTCAGCTTCAGGAAAAGTATTAGTTTATATAATTTTACTATAAATCTATGGAAACATTTGTATTTGCATATAGTATTTATATATACTCTATAGTGCACTTTAGAAAATTGGACAGAGCCAAATATAATTTTGTTTATTAAAATAAAATCTAACCTATAGAATAGTTTAAATGTGTAATGTTAAGATGTATACATTCACACTACCTTTGCTCTTTAATTACTGTCTGGTTTCTGATAGATTTATTGCATTGTGTAGTCATTCTCAATTACTGTTTTAAAAATGACTTCAGAAGTTGCAGGTTTGAATTTTAACTTACGAGTGGAAATAATATGTGCAAAGTTGCGTCCAAGATTTTTAATAGATTAGGTTGGACCGTATCAGTCTATAATTATTAACCTAAGGGCTCAATTTGCACTTGAATCTAGAATATTGCATTTGAGTGAGGAGCAAACATAATGGAATGCATTTTTATAAAGCATGGTAAGGCATTCTTTTAAAAAATTATTTGCAACTGCAGTAAAGTCTGAGATCAAGAGGCCTCGCCATCAGATGATTAACAGCCATTCAGCTCTGAAGAGCCTGAGGCTATGTTCCTCTCCTGGTCTGTGAGGTGGACCTCACCTCAGGGAAGGCGCTGGCCCCCCGATGTGCAGCCCCAGGCTCTGGAGTAGGACAGACTGTTTGAACAGCGACAGGCTTTAATCGCTTGCCCACAAAATTTTCTTCTGAAAGTTTTGAGTCTCAGTGTGATTCGTGAACTTTATGAAGACTGTCTCTTGAAGTTTGTCTCTAAAAAATGCATTGTATGCTAGTCTTCTCTGTCTTTTTACTAATCTAGAGTAACAAGAGTTAAATTCCTCATCTGACAAAGATTACGGCACATGTAATCTGCACTTCTCTGCAATTCAACTCTCAAGTTACGTTGTTGTTTTTGTTGTTGGAAACTAGGTTAACATGCCAGTGGAAATTAGGGGTCCGGACTTGTCCTTGTGTCCACATGGAAGATCAGAGCTCTCATTTCTGTCTGTGACCTCTTGGTGATATCGTATCTGACTTGGCAAAAGAGAAGATTTAGCAGAATCAAGGACCCCAGATGACTAGAATTAAAACTAGGAAATAGACCTGGTCACTTAGGAAGAGGCTGATTTCAATCTTAGGGATCACGGAGGTGTTTAAAGTGTTAGCATCAATGGTACATATTCAGTGTGGTTCTGGCTATGTCTGGAGCTTTGGCATGGAGAAGCTGAAGGGACATTTGTGTGTCCTCCCAGGTAGGCCCCCGTCAAACCACTTAGCAATAACGTTTGGGTGCTCCCACTGCAATGAACATTCTTACATATACATCTCTGCTCTAATGAATTCCTGAATGAGAAATTTCTGAGTCAGGACTGTGACGGTTAGTTTTATGTGTCACCTCGACGATGCTATAGTACCAGATTTAATGGTAGTGTGCTGTAGAGGACCAGAGAGATGCGAATTAATACTAGAAGTATTAAGAATACGAATACTGTTAAAACCGGAAAATGAATTGATATGATGGAGGAAGAAAGAAGGTCATTCCCTGATTACGCCTATGTTTCTGAAAGGAGCAAAGTGAATTTATGGTGACGCTATTCACTGAGATTGGGAAAAGAAGAGGATTGAATTCGGGGAGCAGTTGTAGGGAAGAGATCCTGAGTTCAATCTTAGATACATTTGGATGCGAGATGACTTTGATTCATCCAAGTGGAGAAGTCAGATATACAGCTGAATATATAAATCTGTATCTTGGAACTACATTTTTGACCAGAATCACAAAATTAAGTATGTTTGGTTCATAAATGAAATTTAGTATATTTGGTTTATAAATCATAATTGAAACCATGAAAGCAAACGAAATGCTCAAGAGTAAGAACATAGAATAAAAAGAGAGGAGAGCTAGACTTTTTGAGGATTGCTACCATTTAATGGCCATTTGGAGTAGGATGAATCCATATACAAGGTAGATAAATTGAAGGAAACCAGAAGAATATGCTTATCAAAGAAGCCAATGAAAGATAATACAATAGAAGAAAAGAGTGAAGAGCCCTGGCAAATGATGCTGTGACGTTAAATAAGATGAGAACTGAAAAAGTCCCATAGATTTAGCAAAATGGAAGTCATTGGTTACTAGCAAAAGCTGATTCTATGACTGTAGCGGGGACAAAGCCAGACTGGAGTAGACTGGGAAGGACTGGAAAATCAAAGGGCAGCGGAGGGTAGCTATGCCTAGATAGTAACTTGAATAGTTTGGGCTGTGAAAGGAAGAAGAGATTGGGGGCAATAGCTGTAGGGAGACATATGATAAAGCTTCCTTTTTTTTTCTTTAAGATGGGGGAAGTTTAGCACAAATTATTTTGATTACCCTTGTTTCTTAATAGAAAATTTCAGTTGTGAGTTTTTGTTCCTTAGAACTTTATTGATGGGAAATCTTTGGAAACCGATTAAAAGTACATTTCTTCCGAGAGGGTTTTTGTTTGTTTCTGCCAACAGCCTAGTGGGACTGCCCACCTGGGACCTCTGAAAATTAAACTTGGTTTGATGTCCAAACCTATATGAGCACAAAGTTAGAAACTCTTAGGAAATATTTTTTTTCCATTGCCTCCGCTCAACCCAGAACCAAGAATGAGATGGGTACATACTCTCAAAGTCTCCCTAATAGGGTCTTTTTACTTTTTCTAGTCCACCTACTGAGAATGTTATCTTTCAGGAATACTGGTTTTTCAACCTCCCACTCTGCTGCGGCCTCAGGTGTCGATTTCTTGATCATGTGACATGTTACACTATAGACTTGTTACCCCATGTTACCCCATGGAACCCCATAGACAAGTATATGGCATAGCATGTTTTGATCACTTACGTCTGATGATAGCCTAAATTTCTGATGATCAATCTGTCATTTAAAATGTATATATTATTAGCCCCATTTTCATGTATTATCATTAGAATAAAAGTTATTTAGAAAGTAATAAAATCACATTAATAAACTGACCCAATTCAAGACGATTAAAAGATTAATTTGCTTTTTATTAATCTAAATGTATTTCCCATACTATATAGTTCATGTGCTAGTGTTATAAAAGTTAAATATTGAAATTTAAATATATCAAACATTTACTGACATGTTGCTTCTAAGGCAAATATGTAAAAGCTTGCTATCAAGTCGTTTTAATTTCTGGATAACATTTCATACCTTTTGTATCTTTCAATTGATTTTATCTCTGAATATAAAAGCAGTACTTTGAAAATTATTTTTGGTAAATTTCCAAGTTGGCGCTTAAAACTTTAACTCTTACAAAAAGGCAAAGGCAACGGCAACTAACTACTAGTGACACAGACTGTAAAAATAAAGGACAAGTCAAACACTTCTCTTAACTTTCTGTTACATTATCACTTACTATCACTTCATATAACGTACACCACGAGGTGTCAGAAATCCACTCACGTTTCACACACCAGTCTTCCTGCTCGAGAACTCATTTGAAGAAATTGTTCCATTACAAAAATTATTATTGTGGATTTAATTTATTTTAATATCCTTAACTGAATATTTCCCAAAATATGACTAAATGCAGTATATTTTCCCCTAAAGACGTTCTTTACAGGGTTATCTAACTAAACACTTACATTCATCCTGAAAAAAGTGCCAGAAGCTGTAATACCGGACCGATGTTGAGAATGCTACAATTTGTAACTTCTTTTACATAAAAGACAGATTAATAATTGTCTTATTAATTTTGGTTTAATTTACAAATTATTTATTAGATGGCTGTTATAAGATTATAAACTATTAAGGAAACATTTAAATCTGCCAGCACATTAAAGGGTTAATGGCTAAGAACTATCAGATGACAAAAAAGTGGTAGCTTGATAGTTTCGGCAGCAACTACCTTTAAAGACATCAACTAAATACTATGAAGGTACAAAATTAGTCAAAATATTTTACCGTGTTGGCTGTAAGGATACAAATATTGACCTTACTTTCTTATTAAATCTATTCCAAGAGCTATTTGTAAAGAGTTTACTCACAACAATTGGAATATTTAATAAAATCTAATTTTCCTCCTCTGTAATTCTTCAGTTGGAAAATGTGGTCCCTTGACGATGATCTAGGGCTTTGAAGAATAAATGGATTTTAAAGAGAAAATTAGATGGTACCTATTATGCTGTCCAACTCTCAACGCATTGTCATTTGTCTGTTGTATTATGAATGTCTCGCTTTGCCTACCTTCTTCATTTAATTATATAACTCGCCTGTGAGCAGCATTAGGGAGGAAAGAGGAAAACGTTGCTGTGTTGTTCTTTCAGTTGTTTCCTTTGCTTATCCAGAGACTGCTCACACCGATTATGCCCAACACTGAGCTTCTCCTCCCTGACACCCGGCCTCTTCCGGAGCCCCGCCATCCACCCAGTCACGCGCTCATGTCAAATGCTAGGAGTCACCAGTTTTCTCCCTCCCCTTCCTTTGAAAAGCTTTTTCCGAAAACCGTGCCTTCCCCCAAGGGTAGTCATGCGTGACTGGCAAGTTTGGTATTTAGAAACATTAAATGCTGATGCGAAAATTACATCCTAGTCCAAAGTTAATTTTTCTTAGGGTAAATACAATGTAATTTCTGTGCATTCATCCACTGCTTTATTATTTTCACTATACATTCTTTCAGCGTTTTGTTATTGTCACTGTACGTTCTTTCTGACTGTGTTTCGGTATGAACA
>CM053516.1:3103318-3148008 GCA_028627145.1 Eidolon dupreanum | reverse complement strand
AATTACTCAAATAGCCAAGAAAAAAACTAAAATGAAAAACTAAGTTTGGTTAGCACCTGATTTGGGAAGGGGGTGAAATTCTATTGTCTTTTTTTAGAGGAAATAAGGTCTTGGCCACTGTGTGAGGGACAAGGAAGTGTATGAGGGGAGAGTGATAACCAGGCATGTAAGCTACAGATGTGCCCATTGGGAATGAAAATTTTAACTCGACAAGAGAAATTGTTAGACCTTGTCGTTCACCGTGGCACCGTGTGAACTTATCACGCTTTTCAGTTCCATCATGGCCAATTGGCAAAAAAAAAAAAAAAAAAACAATGAAACAAAAACCTAGACATCTTTAGTATTTTTCTCTTGGCGAACTGGTCCGTGGAATAAAGATGATGTGACAACCCACGTGCCAATAGGAGGAGGTTCCACTCTAGAAGTTTCTCCGTGATGGAGGCGGGGCGGCCGGGCACCGCGTCTCTGGCTGCACACGCGGCCACAGTGGTGCAGACGGAGACCGGAGGACAGGGCCATCCCTGCAGGGCCAGGAGGGGGCGGCCAGGGCTGCCGCCTCCCAGACTGGCCGCGGAGCCGGCTCCACGGGGGGGAGGTCCAAACAGAGAATTCGAGAACTCCTGTGTTGGTTCTTAGGTTCTTTTTTCTTTTCTCGTTTTATTGTTTTGTTTTTAGAAAATATCTCCTTTCGTTTTACTGTTTTGTTTTTAGAAAATAAAAGAAGACAGAATGTAAAAATGAGGTCAAGGTGTGAAGGGACTGTGGAATAGAAGACCCCCCACTGCCTGGAACCCCGCTTCCATGGCTGGCCAAGTGACCTTGACGCGAGTCTCTCTCTCTCTCTCTCTCTCTCTCTCTCATCTCCTGTCCAAAGAAGAAATGGGGACCATTTTTGGTTTATTCAAAAACTCTACAATTCTAGAAAGAAAATACAAATGAGGGCTTAGGTCATACTTCTCATGATTCAATAAACTATGATATTTTACCCTTGATGACTTTTATATAGTGCGTGAATAGCGGGTCTTTTACGTCTGAGAATGTCACAACCACAGCCCCTGGTGACCAAAAGTGTCATAAAGGGTTTCCCTGAAGCATCCAGATTCTGACCCTGTCGCCTTAGTCAAACGATGCGGCCAGCGCTGGATGCCGAGGCCAGCCAGCGTATAAGTGGGAATGATGAATGGATGGCAGTACGAATGGTGTGGAGTGTTTTGCGTTAAGTTTTTGTCCCGAGGGTAATAGTAACTCATCAGAACAGTTGGAGACGCCCTCCGTGCGTTGAACTTGAGACACCTGGGCAGGGGTCAGAGGACGTAGGAGGAGGAGCATAGGCACCTGGAGTAGGGAAGGCATTTCTGGGTGTCCGCCACAGAGGGCGACGCGGTCATCTGGCTGCGGGGTTGCGCCCGGCTCGGCGTACTCACCTGTAAGTGGTTTCTGAAGGCGAAACAGGTGTCTGACCGGTGACGCTGTAAGTCAAGAGTACGCCCTTTGAATCTTTAATAACTGTAGGCCATCTGTTAGGTATTTTATAGATGCTCGGTGAATATTTGTTGATTCTGACCTGAGCACAAACTCATAAGACAATTTAGCTGGAATTAGAAAGAGTTTGAACATCGCCCCCTGAAGCTGTAGGACCAGTCTTGTGATGCAGTCGGTAACCTGGCCCTCGTCAGTCTGATAGTCTCACCTAGAATTTCCGCAAGCGTTTGGTGTAAGGAGGTATAGCATGCAATGCATTATGACTTGTGAAGTTGTACATGAAGACTCGTTTTTAAAAATCGTCAATGCTACTTTTTTTTTTTTTTTAGAAAATGCAAGCATTCATACGGAACCGAATTTGGTGAATAAGTATAGACAATTCAAATAAAAAAGCAAATGCTTTTCTCAATAAAACAACATTTATTGCAAGGAAGAATTGGCTGGCATTTTGGGGTAGGAAAAATAGAATTAAAAAGCACGTTATTGATTATAAAGCGTAAGAAGTCGAGTGGAAGGAGCTGGCTTCAGAACAGAGCAGATGCCTTCGAAAGGTTATACATTGAGTCTATCCCAGATGACAAAGGTCATGAAAGAAGAAAACCAAGGTGACACTCTGGGGGTGTGGGGAGCATGTAACCTGGCCTCTAACTGTAATGGTTCCCAGCTCGAGTGAGCCTATTTGCTTTCTTCCTCGGCCATTTTTCTCTTTTATAGGCTGTATTATTTATAGTAATGTCATCAGTCATCCCTGTTCTTTATACCACTTAGGAGATGGGACTCTTATTCTAACGCCACCACCAGTGCTCACAATATTTGGGGAAATCATTCTTTTAAGGTAACTTTGGGCATTAGTTTATAAGCTACTGCATCCCCTCAGTACTCCAAAGTTACCTGTCCTAGGAATTTCGGACAAAAGTAATTGTGAGTGGCGTGTGATTTCTCTGCTCAGAAAATGTGAATTAGCCTGTGCTAGCTGCAATGCTCACGTGTAGTAATCTAAACACATCTATGCAGCTCTTTCCCTCCCTCCCTCCCCTCCCTCCCTTCCTTCCTTCCTTCCTTCCTTCCTTCCTTCCTTCCTTCCTTCCTTCTCCTCTTCTTCCTGTTCTTCCAAGTTATATTAGTTCACCCAAGAGAAATAATTCCTACTCTTGGGAACTGCTTATTATTTCATTGCTGAGAATGACAGTTTTATCTTCTCACTGAAACACACACACACACACACGCACGCACGCACGCACGCACACACACACTACTGATAGCTACAGAGCTGTCCAGATAAGTCAAAAATACCTTTGCATTGAAGAGAGAGGTGGCCGAGATAAGGAGTATTATTAGAGACTATAGCTGGGGAAAGCAATAAGCCTGTTTCTTCTGAAAAACTATTTAACTACATTACCTTACATGCAAATTTTTTTCATACATTCTCCATGCAGCCACTCAAGAGAATTAGTGAGACCTAGTGTTTTACTAAAACTGGCAACTCTATTACCTGTCTTATTCATCGAACTTGATTCTGAATAAGTAGCGAACATTAAAAAGATCAAAAGCACAGTGGATGTTTAAAGGCATATACCTTGAGAGCATTCAGAATTAGACCCCCTGGTTCTGAAATCAGAATACTCAACAACTTTCTTATAGTCCATGAGATAATAATGTCTTTTTTTTCCCACTTACCTCTTATTTCTTTGAGGGCAAATACTGTCTCTTGTGACAAATGCCCTCTGTCCAATGTCTAGCAGAGCACCTAGCATGAACTAAAATATCTGTTGAATAAATGTTAAGGAAATTCCAAAAATTTTCCAAATAACAAGAGCTATAAAAGAAAGCTGCCTAAGATGCCTATAAATTTAGCATTACTCATTTGAATGCACATACTGTGGAATGTTATTTTTAACTAGTCTCATTAATTTGTAGTTATATCATATATGATTTGGGGTATAGACTTAGATATACACTAAGTTGGTTGATCCTGAGGTCAAGCTATGATTGCTGCTGGGGTAAAGTGTTCCCTTTGGTAAATAATCTTTCACTTCTATATGTTTTTGAGTAATTATCCTTATTTATGCACTATGCTGTTGTGGTTGTAAAGTCAAGATTGTATTCTTTTCTTATATTTTTTAAATTACAGTTGACAAAACCACATTTTATTAGTTTTAGGTGTATGACAAAGTGATTAGATATTTATATAGCTTTATATATTTTGGACATTAACTGTTTATCAGATACAGTGTTGGCAAATACTTTCTCTCGTTCAGTAAGTTTTCTTTTCATTGTGTCGATGGTTTCCTTTGCTATGCAGAAGCTTTTTAGCTTGATGTAGTGCCAGTTGTTTATTTTCGCTTTTGTTGCCTTTGCTTTTGGAGTCATATCCAAAGTCATTGCCAAGACTTAAATCAAGGAGCTTACCAACTATTTCAGGAGTTTTATGGTTTTAGGTCTTACATAAAAGTCTTAATCCATTTTCAGTTAATTTTTGTGTATAGTGTAAAATAGTAGTCTAGTTTCATTGATTTACATACATCTGTTTAGTTTTCCCGGCACCATTTATTGAAGAGACTGTCCTTTCCCCATTGTATATTCTTGGCTCCGTTGTCATAAGTTAATTGGCCACATATGTGTGGGTTTATTTCTAGGCTCTCTAGTCTGTTAAATTAATGTATGTGTCTGTTTTTATGCCAATACCATATGTTTTGATTGTCATCTAGCTTTGTAATAGTTTGAGATCAGGGAGCGCAATATCTTCAAATTTGTTGTACTTGCTCAAGATAACTTTGGCTATTCAATGCCTTTCGCAGTTCCGTACAAAATTTAGGATTACTTGTTCTAGTTCTATGAAAAATGCCATTGATTTTTTGATAGAGATTGCACTGGATCTGTAGATTGCTTTGGGTAATGGGTGAATTTTATGGTATGTTAATTATAGCCCAGTGAAACTTTTTTAAAAACACAATGAGATACCAGTACATACTCTTTATAAAAGCTCAAATTTTAAAAGAATGGGCATCACAAGACATGGCACTACTGTAACTCTCATCCAGTAAGTTGGTGGGAATATACATTGTTATAATACCTTTGGAAATTTTTTTAGATATAGCCACAAAAACTTAACATGCGATATCCCTTGATGTTATAATTCTCTCATATGCAGGTCTGAGAGAGATGTGTGATTATGCTTACTAAGAGACAAATGCAAAAATGTTGTGGAAACAGTATGTTAGTAATGTCGGGAAACAACCCAAATTGGAAACAACCCAAATGGCTACCAATAGTAGAATGATGAACAAATTGTAGTGTAATCATAAGATAGAATACTGTTGGTTCACAACTAGCCCCATACATGGACGTCAAGGAGAGACTGGAAAAAGAGGCAGCCCGCCCCAGATTGGTAGGCGAAAACCTAAGAAGCGAGGGGATCTAGTCGCCACAAGACAGGTGGGTCTCTGCGCCTGCCGCCAGAACCCGAAAGGTTTATTTGAGGCCTGAGCTGTGGTCAGTCGCGCGCTGTCCAGGTGGTCTGCGTAAGTCTCAGTGGCGCCTTACTCTGTGGGGACGGTGAGCAGAGGGGCTGCGAGGACAGGGGAGGGGGTGAGGACCCTCGGACAGCCTGGGTCCGGCTCGCAGTCAGCGGGCAGTGGCTTCTCTCAGTGACCCCCTCCCACAATGCAACAACACACACTAATGACTGCTGTGACCACGACGCTTGGCAGCCGTCGGGCGCACGACACACCCGCGGATCAGTGCATGTGTTAATTAATCTACAGTAAGGATCGAGGGAACTCGGCCCTGGTGACCTGGCGCGAGGCCACGCGACGGCAGGGGGACGGGAGGGGACTTCCGGGTGGACGTGCTGGCGACGGTGACACGCGACCTGCCGCGCGAGGCGGCGGACGCGCGTGCACGTCACCGTGCTGGTCGCGAGCTGCGCAGCGCCGGGTCCGCGCGCTTGGCTTCGCTCGTGGTCGGTGCGGCGAGGCTGTGAGCGAGCGGGTCGGGGTGCAGGGAACAAAAGCCGAACCCCGGAAAGGCGCCCGTGCGCCCTGGGGACGGCGCTGGCCCGCCGCGCTCTGCCCTCGGAAGGCGGGCCCAGGGGCGCCGGGCTTCAGGGAGATGCTCACGCGAAATGGCCTGTTCTCGGGTGTTGGCAAAGATTCGATTCTGAAAACACTGCGAAAACCGTACGAAGCACAAGCAGAGCTGGGTTCTCCCGCAGGTTGGCAGTTTTGGCATCTGCGATGGCTAACTCGGACGGCTTGTCGCCGTGTGTGGGGTCCGGGCAGCGTTTCTTAACCTCTCTAAGCCTCTCAGTTTTCTCATCCATAAAAATTAGAAGAATAATAACACATTCCTCTCAGAGTTATCAGGAGGATCGCCTGTGTGTTAAAACCATTTAAGGCTGTGCCTGTAATTCAGGAAGCACTCAGTAAATGATAAATGTTGTTGATGTTGATATTATTATTATTATTTTTATTTTTTTATTTTATTATTACTATTTTTTTGCCAGAGTGCTCTCTGGGGAGAACTGAAAAGAAAGAAAGGGTGACAGCTTGAAACAGAGACATACAGCCACAGCTTCCCACACCCGTATTTACCTGTCAACCCCATCTTCCTCCGCTGCCCTCCTGTCTGAAATCCCCTCTTGCTGTAGCCCTACTAAGGCCACAGAAGCCACCATCACTTGTTTAGAATGAAAATGGGAGTCGGGCAGCTGGAAGAGCTATTTCTATTGCCTCACACTGAGTCTTGCATCTCAATTTTTTCTCATAGAAACACTACAGCATGTGGTACGTTATTTCTAAAATTTTATTCCTCATCTAGAGAAAGTAAGATGTGTGTTGGGTGGTTTTTATAGACTGCTCTTGACACTAACCACGATGAATCACATAACAGTACCCTCAGAGGTGTATGTACGCATTCACAATTTCGAACTGCCTAAAAAAGGAAATTTGGTGCATACCTATCTTTGGACATGGGCCTTCTTGTATCATAATAATATTAAGATTCTTAAATTTCGTGTATAATGAAATTTCATGTATAATCATGTAATATATAAAATGGTAAGAATAATCTCATGGAGTAAAACCACAAGATCATAAAACTTTTATTTTAGTTCCTGTAACTCAAACTTTACAAACACAAGTAACAAAGAAGAACATTTTACATTCCTAAATGCCTGGTCCTATATTTTGATAATATTCTACTGCAGAAATAAGGAAAATAAAAGATAAGCCTCACCAGAGAGATGCAAACCTTAAGGGTAAATCAGAAAGTGAATGACCATCTATATAATCAAGAATTTGCTCTGCTAAATTATGACCCCCACCATCGATTTTAGGCATTCAGAATGCACCTGGACGTGCTTACCCACCTGGCGCTTTAACCAGTGTTTACACTACGAGTCAGTAATATTCAATAATTAAACGTTATTAGCATGGTGTACTTCATGATTATTCTAACGAGTATTTCCAAACCCAGTGCGAGGTTAGAATGTATTTTCCCCACATTCAGACGAGGAAATTAAGACAGGATAAGTAACTAAACTGATGTCATATTGCAAATAGCAAAATGGGGATGTGGCTCAGGTCTAGTGGGTGTTCAGCTCAGGGGATTAGTCGTTATGTTAGGGCGATGTCCCCAGAAATGATGTTTGAACAGTTTTCCAGGGGCCATGCCTCTGTCTCCTTGGCAGGAAACAGTATTCTAGAAACCAAAAATATACCAGTTTGGGTGCTTCTACGTCTTGGGGATAACTCTGCCTCTCAAGAGAATATGTTCCATTTTGGATCTCCCTAATTACTTAAAAGTTCTTCACTACATGCAGTTTGTGATGTCGTTTACCGGTACTAATTTGATGCTTTGGAATACGTTGATTCCCTTTTTCATATTATGATCCTTCAGGCATTTGACTAAAATACCATGGCTAGCCCGAGATTTCTTTTCTCTATGTTAAATAACCTTGGGTTCCAGAACTTCACTCTCTGGTTGTTCCTTCTCTACCTGTCCATGGTGGACATTACGACTCACAGCCCTCATTTCTGCAGACCTGGTCCCCATGGCCCTCCTGGTAGCCACTCACCCACTCGAATTGGAAGCCAGTTGGAACCTACTCGCCACCCTTGGCATTTTGGTTTCAGTGTGATACGTGTAGCTCGGTGAGGATGAAGATGAATATGCAGAATGAATTCAAGCCCTTTCATAACACGCTCTAGTTTGGTCCAAGGCTGATGTCAGTGTTTCCTCTACTTCAAATTAAATTAAAGAATTATACAGGATGCCAGCTCTGACCTCGATAATAAGATTCCATTAAAAAGAACTGCCAATCATTGGGACCAAATATTCATATTTGGCAAGATCTTCAGTGCTAGATTATTATGAGAACAAGGCAATAAAAGTGAATGACTAGATGATATCAGTAAACATTGTCGGAATGTTGAGTTGGGTTCCTTTTAAGAGATGACTAATGAGCTTTTTATTCAAGGGCGTGTATTTCTGGAGCACATAAAACCCTAGAATCTAGACTATCCTTGTTTGAGAGCAATATAGACCTTAAGTTCATGGCAAGTTTCATTGAAGGGTGTCGTTCCCTGTAAAATACTTACAGAAGATTTCAGAAGAAAACGTTGCTTGGAAGCTTGATCTCCTTTACATTCCTTGTCCTGTGCTGCCAAGAAAACCAGAGAAAGTTCTGTCTTTGTCGCATGAGATCACGCACATCTACTGCCAGGCATCAGAGAGGCCACCCAGAGCTCGTGCGTCTCCATCTGTCGGCACCAGGAAACCACTGAAGTTCATGGATGAGTAAGCATAAATACACTCTGTGACTCTGTCCGGGTCAAGTTTTTGTAAAGAAGTTAGGCCTACAAATATAGCGCCCACCGGAGATTTAAAAAAAAAAAAAAAAAAAAAAAAAAAAAAAAAAAAACTAAAAAAAATTTGTTAGGTTGGATTATTTATGAATAGTTAAGTTGTTTTCAAACAATAACAGAACTTGACCTATACATTCTTCCCACTCGACCTATACACTCTGTATATGCTGAAGGCACAGACCAAATAAATATCAAATACCTCTGCCTGTGGCTGAAATTCAGTTTATTTAGAAACACAGCCCAAATGCCTTTGCTTAATAAGAATGGAAAAACTATTACTTAAATGAATATTTTGGTGAACATTTTTTTTTTTTTTTTAATGAACGCCAGGAAGATGATTGGGTGGAGAAAAGAAGGCCTTGGTAGCAAAATGGTAAGAACCCCCGATGAAGAGTCCTGGGGACCGAGAGAATTTGGATGCCATGCCAATCTTGGAAAAGGGCCTGGTTTAGGAGGGAAGATGATTCAGTCTGATATATTTATTTTGAAGCGACTGTACAATGTTTCAATGTGAAATTATGAAGCTATCGTTTTGGTGAAAAGCCAGGGCCAAAAATATAAATTTAGGCATCAGTCAGGAGATAGGTTGTATCTGAATCAGTGACAGGGGAGATTAATTCACAGAAGTGGCTAAAACTGAACAGAGAGCCTGGGGATTCAGCATAGGAGAAGACATGAATACAAAAGAAAAAGAAGAGTGAGAATAGGAATCTTCAGAACTATCACAGAGCCTAAAGGAGAGGGAGGCCGCAGCCAGCCCTCTGCCCTCAGCGCTGCCAGTGACGGCGATGTCACATGGTTAGGAAAAGTTCAGTTGAACGGCTTTTCCAGTTGCTCCCAGCTGCATCCCGTCACCAAACCATTCTCACCGGTTTTTGTTAACGTGCCGCTCTTTATGGTCGCGATTCAGCCAAGTCACCATCGTTAGGACATGACCTTAGAAGTACTTTTATTAGGTAAACGTGATAGGTTGCATCATCTCTCTCTCCCGATGGCACCTTTCAGCTACCGAGCTAAGGTTAGGACAGAGTTCTGCTTATGGGGCGAAGTCTGTTCTTGTATAACACTAAGCTGACTGTATAAAAGTAAAGTTTAGGACTTTGGGGGTCATCGCTACACCACAGTCAACTGAGTTAACTAACCCAGACATTTGGTTCAAGTTGCATTGTATCTTGCCTGATCGATTCAGCACTAATGGATAAACAGGTTATTTCATTTGAAGACATATACATTTAGGCAGAAAGAATACAGTTCCTTTTAACAGTGGATGCCTACCAAAGAGGAAGAAAGAAAATATGCAGATATGTGGGGCATGATTTCTTCCAAATGACTAGATGAACATTTCGCTCACTGGTTATGATCCACCTTGTGAAAATCGTGCTCATGTATGAAATAAAAGGCCCAATAACCTCTTCACTTTTCCGTTCACCATCTTGGCTTTTCCGTCTTGCAATTGACTTTCTGCTCACCATGCAGAGAGCAACTAAATTCTCAGAAACAGATGGTGTCCCCTCACTGTCAACTTACCCTGCTGTAGTTCTGCAGTTGGCAAGGCCAGACGGATTCACATCCTGAAATTAAACTTTTCACCAAATTCTTATAAGGAAACAGACGTTTTATTAATATGGACTTCTGGACACGGAACGATACACAGCGATGACCGATGAGAAAGTCTAATTACAGGCAACAGTGTGGAAGAACCGAAGCCGTTTGTTTATTCAAAGAATAAGCAACATATTTAGATCCCTCGCTCTGAGGGACACGCTGAAGCAAGACTGCATTTGAGAGAGGATGGCCAGATGACCATCGCTTACTCGTGACTTGTTTTTGTCCTTAGATGTCTAAAACTGGCTACAGATACATCAAAAAAAAAATAAAAACAAAAACAAAAACAGTTCATAACATATCACGTCTTAGGAGCATTTCTTACTTTGAGAGAGAAAGTTGGGGCACCACTAAAATTCCTTAAGTCCATTGATGTTCCTTTATCCTAAATTCACTTTTTTAAAAAAGCCTTATCTAATGGCGTGACTTGTGTTGCAAGAATCTGAAGCGTTGAGTGAGGGGCTTCCCCTTCAAGGGTCAGAAAGGAAATGTATTACCCCACGATCAAACGGTAAAACCAACACAGAGCGGAACAGAAATGCACAAAGCTATAGGCCGACTCCACCTTGGTCATGAAAGTCACAATTTAAATATCATCTTATCAAAGAGACTTCCCTGATCACAAAACCAAACACCTCTGCTGCTCCCGTCATTAACACTTCAACCTGTTTTATTTTCTTCGTAGTTCTTACCCCTGCCTGATGTTCATTTGTTTGTTGACTATCTTCTTTCTGAAATATGTGCTTTCTAAGAACTGAGATGTGTCACTAAGGAAGTCTCAGCACCCGAGACGTCTGACACACAGTGGGCACTCATAAATATTTGTAGAATAAATGACTGAGTACAGAGGAGGTAGATGATTCCTTGGCCAGTAAATGTCCCCTGGAATGAGGTTTAATGTATTCACGTACTTGAAAGAAGGTCATTCACGTACTAGCTTAGTTGAACCTGGGGCACAGAGGCAAAAGCTTGTGGTGCCCATTCAGAAACGGTCCACGAGGGAGATCACTTAGTCATGACGCCTCTGAAGCTTTTACCGTGAATGATAGGAACCAGGCAGTCTTTGCTTTTGCCCTTCAACCTCTGTCTCTCTCCATCTTTCCTTCCTGCAACTCTAACTCCCCACCTCCTTACAGGCCGCTGGAGCCTCATTTCCTAGGTTTAGTGTGGCTCTGCCACTCAGAAGATGATGTTGGGCAAGTTACTCGATTTCTATGCTTCACTTTCCACAAATAAAAAGTAAAGATGATGCCAATCCCTAGGTGTCTTTTGAATATTGAATGAGCAAATCCAGGTACATCACCCAGAATAGTGTCCGGCCGCTCTGTCACGTGAGAAGCACTCAGTAAATGCCAGCTATTATTATTACTTCTATTGATTTCTGCTTCTGACATAGGATAGAATCTCAAGTATTTACTTTAATCGAACCTATTGTTTTCTTTTGCTTTGATGAATTTTCAATTTTTCTTTTATATAAATATATTCAGTGTTTATCTTTGTTCCTTTGAGTTTCAGGGTGTGCCCTCTGGTTCTGTTATTCTGGCATTTGGCAAAAACAATCCCAACCTACCACATCCGTGCTATTGTTTATTTTTAATTCCAATGTATCGGTCTATCACCATCTTCTTTTGAACCTCAGTTCACACAAAGCAACTCGAACTCATTTCCACCTGCACCCCTGGTATCCACACCCTCAGTAGTCCCCAGGAGTGTGGGTTGGCTGGGTTAGGTAATATCGTACGGCACAGTATGAAGGTTATCCAGACTGGCCTGACCTAATCATGCCAGCCCTTGAAAACAGAGCTATCTCCGGCTGGTCACGGAGCTGCATCAGATTCGAAGCATGAGAAGAACTGGATGCGTTGTTGCCACCTGGAAGATGAAGGAGACCATGTCATGAGGAAGGCGGATGGCCTCTGGGAGCTGAAGAGGCCTGAGACTGGGAGCCAGCACGGAAGTCAGGGCCTCAGTCCTACAACCCCAAGGAGCAAACTCTTGCCAGCAACGAGAAGGCACGCAGAAGCAGAAACTCCAGAAGAAAACTCAGCCCAGCCGGTACCTTGATTTCATCTTTGTGATTCCTTGAGCAAAGGACCCAGACGCACCTACAAAGAATCCTCACCTACAAAGCTGTGAGCTGCAAGCGGGTGCTGTTTCAAGCCCCTTCATGTTTGGTAGTTTGTTACCCAGCGAAAGGAGGCGGATTTCACGCGTTTCCCTTCAGGCATGCTGACCAGTCTGCATCGTTATTAGAGAGACAGCCAAATCACGATCATGCACCAAAAATGCCGTCAGCCTAAACGCGTCGGTCCAGACAGGAACTAGCTGCCGCGTGGGCTCTCCAACAGCAAATGAACTGACTTCCCAAGGAAGGCCATCCACATTCCTTTATGTGGAAGTACACCTGCATCTTAAATTACTTATGAGATTTTAAACATTTAACATATACTCTATAATCATGCTGTTATAGAGTAGTGTGATTGTCACACAACCGTGTACTCCGTTTAGTAAATGATGGAATATGTCCAACAGTTGGCATTACTTTCTCCCCATAAAATAAGTCACCAGGAAAGACTGTAGATAGTTAAAAGAACATCTGACCAATGAGCTATCTAGTCACGTAACCATTTATAAATAAACAATACACAAAGCCATTTAAGAAGATTTCAGATTAACCCAAGGTCTGGACGAGGTGATCCGTCTCTCCCTTCTTGGGGCCCTCACTACATTTCAGCCTGCTTTGTAAGGTCTCTAAGGCACAAGGTCTTTTGTAATCTCACCAACAGGATGCTTCAGAAGATGCGACCGCATCGCTCCTGCCATTCCCACTTCTTCAAACCTTTACCCCTGACGTCAAGGAGATCTGAAGGTTTTTCAGATGTCCAATCTGCCATGTGTAGACCTGGAGAGGCTGAATTTAGGCCCCTTGATTTCACCCAGGAAGACATCCCTGCCGAGGCAGAAGATGGGACAGGGCAGTGAACAGCTCCCTTCGAATTTGTCCAGATGAGAGTCATTAAAAAAGAAGGGCGAAGGGAAATGAGGTCACTTCCCAAAGCTTCACGTGCTCCCGAATATGATGCTATCCGAAGAGCCTTGAACGCGGAAGTCGTTCCGGCTTCAGTATCATATTGCGTGAAAGCCGTGGATGTACAGGAGCTTTTTGAGTAAACCTCTGTCGTAGCATATCGATAAATCTGACTTATCATTGAGGGCAGCATTTTTAATAGCAGACTCGGAGAGGAAAAAGAAAAAAAAACAAGACCCTTACAGATCACATGGCTGCTTTATTTCACAGGAAAATAAATAACTAAAAGCAGTCACGAAGCCCTCACCCTAAATTACTTTGCAGTGACTCATAGAAAAGAATGTGTTAGTCAGGACCCAATCAGGATACAAATCCACCCAGTCATCTGAACAGGGAAATTTACCATAAAGGATTAGAAACTCCGACAGGACTGAGCGCCCAGGGGTAGGCCAGTGGGATGCAGAGGGGGCTCTTGAATGCGGGGAGCCCCTACCCGCCTGGGGCTGATATTCAGGCTCTACTGCGTGCCGGGCCCACCAGGGGGTTCAATTTAAGGACAATTTGCCAACTAAGAAGAACACGAAAAACTAAAATAGTTGTCAAGTCTTGCAGGGTCTTTTTGTGTATAAAAAGTAAATCAGAAAGCGCGTTCCTTTAGATCTGACTTTACAGAGATTACTTTGTTGTTGCTGTTGTTGTCCTTGAGACACTCCTAAGCTCAGAAGCTAAATCAAGTCTAAAAGAAAGTCAGCAGATCAGGCTGCGAACACAGAGCGGAGTGTTTGAGGTAGCAGACAGAGCACATTTACGGTGCTTCCCATTTGGGGTTGAAGGCGGAGCAGTTTCGTAGTGTTGTACCAGGTTATTCGTGATGACAAATGCTGGAACATAGAGTTAGGTTTAGAGCCAGTATCCCAGCTCTCTGCAGGTGTAAGCTTTGAATTTGAAAACCACGATCACCATGGCTTCAGAGAAAGATCTTCTACTGAAGGAGCAAAGCGGTCAGTACCCGGTTGAACAGGTAGAGGGGACTTAGCACCGGGCAAGGCCAGCTAACGTCCACTCCGTGCCAGCTGTCCCCTGCTGGGAGGTACTTCCTTCCCTGGATTAATAGCATGGCATGTTTACAGATGGTGTAGGAGGCCGTCATTGGAAATCATTACTCCTGGAGACGGGGACAACGTATCATTAAACATCACCGTGGAAAGTGAGATGTGGCGGCCAGTTCACAGTCTGTGTGATTCGAGAACAATCCCATTAAGTTAAGAGCTCATTTATTATGAAAATGAGAAAGAACGACACAGATTCTAACCAGGCAAGAATCGCGCTCTGTCTAAGCAGAATGGGCATTAAATTTACTAAAATTAAAGTTCAGGACACAAATACATATCATCAGAGATGCATGGAGTAAGTAATGGCAAACGTGTTCTTAATATGAGCTGGTTTACTGATTTTCGAGAAATTCGCGACTGTTACAGACTGAATGTTTGTGTCCCCCCCCCCCCCCGCCAAATTCACGTGTTGAAACCTATCTTCTAATGTAATGATACTTGGAGGCAGGGCGTTTGGCAGGCAAAGCTCCTGAATGGGATTCGAGACCCCCGAGGACACGGCAGGAAGTCAGCCCTCCATGAGGCAGGAAGCCGGGCCAGACTTTTAACACTTTCTGGCCTCCACGTCAAGGTCAACACGATTCCTGGCTGAGAGGACGGGCCCAGGTGTGACTCTTTCTGGCCCCTGACAGTGCCTGTTATACAGTAAACACTAAAGAAACACGTGTGTGATCCCTGTGCAAAAAAAAATTTAAATAATAAAAGCATAGTCCAATAAAAGTCAGAAAGACCCAAAACTTTACTTTAGGTACCCTGCAGGAAATAGAAAAAAAAAAGAAGAAGAAGAAAGAAAGGATGGCTCATAAGACAGGGCTCCTGTCCCAAGGGAGGTTTGCGGCGCATTATGGCTTTGCATCCATTCTCCAGCCCACACTTGTCCCGCTGCCCTTCAGAGGCTGTGTCACGCCCGATCTACGCCCCCATCAGCATTTATGAATATGTATTATTTGTTATCCACCAACATACAAAGAAGAAAAAAAAAAGAAGAAAGAAAAAGCCTTGTTCTAAACAATGTTGACATGAACTCAGGCTCGTGACTTCTTCCAGACACCAAACGTTCTGGGCAGCCAGATGGCAGCCTCATCTTAAGTCTGAAAAAAAAAAAAAAATTGATGGGCTTTGATATCCATGTCCCTCTTTGCTTGAGAGTCAGTAGAGGACTTTGCAGAAGATTTCACGGTGAAAGGAGGCTCAGGACAGGCAAAACAGCAGAATGTCTGTACATCCTGACGTGACAAGTAGCCACAGACTTCCTGTTCTAAGGTTTAACGTCCACCAGAAGTGAAAGTCAGATCCTCACGTTTAACACTGAAGACATTCAGTAAACGACCGTTTATCGCAAGGGCTTGTATGGTATGAACCAAACAGACTTACCTCTGCCTTAGGAAGATTTCTCTAGAAAAGATCATCTATTTATTATACTCAGGAAGTCATAATTAAGTGCTTTCTATACTGGGCACTGTTCTCCAAGCTGGGGATATAGGAAAGATGAAAAAAAAAAACAAATTCTTGAGCTCACAGAGCTTACATTTTAGTGAAAGAGAGATAATAGAGAATAAAGGAAACGTGCAGTGTGATAGAGGGTGCTCCATGGTTAAGAGACGAGTGAAATGTGACAGGGCGGCCAAGGACGTTCTGCCTGAGCATGTGGACTCCTGGAGCCCACCACCTGGGGCCTCACTGTGAGACTGATTCAGAAATGGGGAGGCGCCAAGCTTGTTCAGCCCGCAAATATGACAGCAGAGGAAGGGAAGTAAGGACAGCTTTCTGAGTTGGGCGGGCACTTCATTACGATGGTGTCACAGCAAAGTGAGATTGGAGCAGCTCCTTGAAGAAAAGAAGGCCAGTATCAGCTGACCACATCGTGGACTTTCTCTGGACTAGCAACTCTCTCAGGAAAGAGCGCCCTTTCGTAGAATACGTTAGTTGAGATTTTCCAAAAGGCAGCGGGAGTAAGTGTTTAGAAGCCAGTTCACCCTCTGCCCACCGCAAGCCCGTTACTCCCCTCCGTTGCTCCCCTCACTCCCCCGAACAGCCCCATCGGGACTTGGGGGAACTAAGCCAAACCCCCTTTAGGCCAGCCCCGTGCTCCCTGGCACAGAGGGCAGGAGTAAGGGGCAAAGCCAGAGCAGCTAGACCAGAACATAACGCAGACCGCCGGGCACGTCGGGTGTGCTCGGCACTCATTCCGCAAAGCCAAAAGGGGCCACTCAAATCTCCCCCTTTTACAACGCAGTGTTGGTCTCTGTTAGCAGCTGGTGCCAGCCGGCTGCCACTCCCGTTTCTGGTGCTGCGAGGCACATCTGGCTGTGTGGTTGGGACCCCACAAATCATCCAGTAAGTTCATTGTTAGTAGTAGCTTCTGCTTAATTAAGGGATGCACCATTCCCCATCCATCTCCCCTGTGCGTTCCAGTCACCCCTGTCACTCCACGCTAATAGATGTAGTTCTGGGTGCTTTAGAAAGAAGAAAAGATCGGGGGCATCCTGGCTTGAAAAGCCAAGGGGGTCACATCTGACTGCCGGAGCACTACTGTGAGTTCCTGCGAGCGTGAGCCAGGTAGTGGGGGATGGTCTGAGTGCCTTCATGCTTCAGAGGTGCTTCCTGATAGGATATGCAGTTTACCTCTCTGGTCTTCCCCCACCCGAAACCCTTCACGCCATTTTAAAATAGAATTGAGGGACATCCTATAATATTCCCTGACCAGCACCCTTCAAAACTCTCAAGGTTATAAAAAAGAAAGAAGGTAGGAAACTATCACAGATTAGAGACAGAAAGGACGCGACAAATTAATGCCACGTGGTGTCCTGAATTAGATATTGGAATGGCAAAAGGACATTAGTGGGAAAACTGGTGACATCCAAAAAATCTACACCTTAGTTGCTATAAACTAAGTTATTTCTTAGTTTTGACAGCTATAGCACAAGTACGTAAGATGTTAACTTAGATAATTGTGAAAAAGCAGGGTGGGATGGGGACTTTCTGTTCTGTCTTAGCAGCTTTTCTGTAAATCTAAAACTTGTTCCAAAAGAAAGAGTTAAACTAATACATACACACATGCGTTATAAATAAACAAATAAATTATATAAGTTGTTATTACAAATTAATTCATTTTTCAAATGCAACAGAAAAAAGGTCTGTCACGCCACAGGAGATTAGAGAAGGAGAAAAAAAAATCAATATCCCCCCCCCCAAATCTACAAATTCTGTGTAAATTCTCTTCACTTAGTCTCTGCTTTAGCTTTTATAGAGGAAGGAGAGAAGCAAAATTAAAGACGAGTCAAGGAGAAAGAGAAGAAACGACAAATGAGAAATGTGAATACAATGAAACCAACTGCAAGAGCTGGTGCTAACACTTCCCAGCAGCCCGCACGCCAACGTGGTCCAGGAAAGCAGCAATAATGAAACCCACGAGCGGCTCAGCTTCCGGAACTCCAGCTCTAGAACTCAAAATCCAACAATCCCGCTTTCGAGGACTTGACCTGCCTCCCAGGTTCTGTGTATTCACAGAATAATCTCTGCGCTTATCTCCCAGAGGAGAAGATTCCTGAGGTCAGAAGGGCTGTTTTTGTTTGGTTTTCTTTCCTTACTCTTTAATTACAAACAGTAATGTTTAGACCTTTTCAAGGTAGAGCAAGTCACTTGAAGGAACGGCAAACAATGTGCTAGAAAATCTGCAAAAACAAAAAAAAAAAACAAAAAACAAAACAAAACAAAAAAACGACACGAGTTTGCCCAGGGTTGAATTTTGGCTTTGATGCGTTTGACACAGGCAGCAATTACCACGTGGCCACTGGGTCCAACCTGCCTCTGTGCTGAGTGATGCTAAGCCTTTTACAAGGCACCACGACACTAAAAGCCCTGTCGGAAAAACTGTTCAGTGGAGTCTAACACACAGCTCACCCGAGAGGAAAATCAAATTCTCTTTCAGCCCTTAAAGCAGTGGAAAGGAGGCACAGTAAACTCCTCCCTTCTTTCAATAGTGAGGGGACTAAATCTAATACCTTACAATGAAGGGGAGGCTACGTCATCGAAAGTAGGAGGTCAACATTTTTCCCTGACACTTTTTCATAGTCATTTTATTTTCTATGCATTTTATTATGATGATGCTTATTAAAAGGTCTCTCATGCCCTATATGGAAAGTGTGAAAAATAGTAGCCAGTGTGTGTGTGTGTATATAGATAGATATATAGATATAGATATATAGATATATAGATATAAAATATAATGAATAAAGGCATGCTATATTATTCTGTTTTTTATTATTACGTACATTTGTTATTACAATAAATACCTGAAGGAAATTTGATACCAGTAAGATACTTCTCAAGCCATTTCCTCCCATTTACCCTTAGAGAGATTTCCTCCCTCAGGGACCGTATTAGGAAGTTTTGTGACTTTTGGAGAGAGGGACGTATAGATGGTGTGATGTAGCCTTAGGCTCCGTCCGCTTGCCCCTTCTTGCGAGTTGCTTTGGATTATGTCATTTCCTCTGATGCCTGCGGTGCAGCCGGAAGAATAATGACCCCGCGACGTGGCTGCGCTGAAAATAGCTTTTTCAGTGCCAGCAAAATATGATTCATACTTGGCATAGGAGCCATTTCTGGAAACTGTCAGAACAGAGGACAGAGGTAGTAACACACTAAGAGCTGCCATCGCCACCCGCCTCAGTCTGGACAGGATAGCGCATCACTAAATGGATTCAGCTGATATATTTACATTTATACGCATGTGTGTATGCCATGTGCCTGGCTGCTTGGTATATATTTATACTACAGGTGTGTTTTTACATACATATATAGTAGGTATGTGTTTGTTTTAAGGGCAGAGATATATTAAATTGTAGGCCATAGTTATACTTCATTGTTTAATTTTAATTTTGTGGTCCGAGGTTGTTTGAGTGAAATGACCCTGAAAATAGGAGCTTGGTTGGAATCATAACTCTGCCATCACATAGACTCTTAATTTCCAGAAATGACTAAAATCACACTGGGGTGGGGGGGGGGTGGGAAACCAGGTACGATCATCGTGTCCACTTCTGCCTGCCATCAAATTCTGCCACCAAGAAGCTTCCGGCTGCTTCCGGAGGCGGGGCTTCCCACCGCCACTCTGAGAACACTGTGCCCTCAGACCGTAGGCAGCGTGTCCACGACCCGGAGAAGGCCAGCCTCCTCGGCGGTCTCGTGCATGCCTCCTTCCACCACCCAGTTATCATATTCCTCCTTGGCTGTGCGTCAGACCGCACATTTATTTATCTTAATCTTCTCTCAAAAATCAATTCTCTGAGTCCCTTAATCATTTTTATTGATCTCTGTTGAATTTTCTCTCATACGACGGCACCTATCTGCTCTCGAGCTGCTCGACTCACCTCTGCCATTTGACGCTCGGCTTCACCCGGGTGCCGCGTGGTACGTTGTGCCGGGGGGGGGGGCGCCGGCTGACTTCTGTCACACAGGATGTCCCCACCCCAACAGAGGGTGAGCCGCAGAAACGCATTGTAATGACAACCTACACACTTGCCGTTTGCCCAGAAATAGCGTCTCCCGTGGCCTTTTCTAAATCAGATTTCACTGTGAACGTGGCTTCCCATTACTAAGTGTTTTGTTCGTTTTCCAGGTCATGACTTTCTGACTCTCCAAGGCCACATGTCTGTCTCTCCATCCATAATTCTTCTCCCTGTCTCTTTACTAAACTGCACTACATGTCAGTCAGAATGTTTAAAACTGCATTAAAGGGGTATAAAATAGAGATTTTTTTTTTCTAATTAAAAAATCTCCTGTTTTGCAATTATAGTGAGCTAGTTGTACATGCAAAGAGGTTACCTGACAAGCAGCAAAGAATTACCTGAGAAGTAACACTAGAAGGCCAGCATTTATTGTCGGGTGTCTGGGTTCTGGGGTCTAGGGAGGGGGCAACTTAAAATCGTGAGCCCCACCGGAAGGTGGGCGGCGAGATTGATAAGAGGCTATATATGATGATAACTGCTACCATGTTGTCCTTATAAGGTACCAGACACTAGCCTAAGGTTTTTCCACATATCTCGTTTAACTTAGAGCAAACGTTTGTGAGAGACACAATTATTATGGCCATTTCTTAAAGATGCAGAAACTAAGGCACAGAAACACGAAGAACGTGCCCACGATCAGTCTAGTTACTTATTTACCAAGTTGTCAGAGCGCAGGACTCAAACCCAGGCAGCCTGCTGGAGGACCTGCAGGGAGCAGACACGCACTTGTTAGTGTCGCAAGCCCACACTTGAAACGTGGAGCTGAGCAGATCCAGGTAGGGGATCTGTGCTATCTACCCTAGCCTTGGTTACCAAAAATATATGCGTAAAGCTTTCTTCGAGAGTGAAGTTGCCAATGGCTTATGTCAACGAAGGATTATTCAAGAAAGTAGACAATTCTGACTGGAAAACGCCACTAATTATGAGTGATTTTTTTTTTTAAGCTTTTGTAAAAAAAAAAAAAAAAAAAAAAAAGTATTTCATTGAAGCCTCTTTCAAAATTGTTTGCCTGAAGATTGACAAATTAACTCTCATCCAGAAGAGTACTCTTAAAACTATCCTACATCATAAAATCTTTCTTTGCAAGCCCAACTTTAGACACGTGCCTCAAGTTTTTCTCCTCCTTGTTGGTGCAGATCGACCGTGGAGGAAGGACCAGAAGTCTAGCTGGAAAGGATTAATTCTGAGGGGAAAGGCAGTTGGAAATTAGGTTCTTCTCCACCTAATGCTTCTCACAGCCTCCCCTCAGCCTTCACTAGAAAAGCAAGCGTGAGACTCACCCCTGACGGTGAGGGAGGCCAGCTCAGCTCAGCTCAGCTCAAATCAGACCCATATTCATCAAATCGCCCTGTTTGGATCACTTCTTATGTTAAAATGAAAAGTAGTATTTCAAGGAGATTCAATTTATGTTCCAAGGGACATAAGAACCATTCTTAAAACATGAACCCTTCTCGCAGTGAATTATCAGCGGCAACGTCTGGTGAGGTCGCCGAGAACCTTCCAGGGAGCTGAAGGTGACTCCCCCATTTCTCATCCTGGAGACGAGAGGCCTGTAAGAATGAGTTGTTTTTAATCTATAACTTACTGCCTGTTACTAAGTGATTCTGGCTGTGTCAATAAATTTGTTCACAGCTCTAATTGTGTTAATGAATTGAACATAATTAAACTTACAAGAAGCCATGAGTTTTTTTCTGGCAGAACTCAGTAGATTTTTCGAGAAAGATCTCCGTGGGAAAACAAATGTACCGCACGCCTCCTGCCGTCACTGTGGTCTCGGCGGAGAAATGACTGGAATAAGGGAATCTAAAACTGACCTTTTAGAGAACGGTCCTCTCCGAATAAAGTTTGATTCAATTTATCATGACTGTGCTCTGTCCTTTGATTAATTTCCCTCGGTTGCAAGTCCCTTTAGGGCAGAAAGTATATGTCATTTTATTCCCGTCCCTCCTACTCAGTAGAGGGCTTACTACATAAGAATGTAAAGTGAGTGAATTTAGATAAAGTCACTGCATTTGTTCCAGTTAGGGGCTCACCGAGGGAGGGGCCCCTGTCCGTTCTTTTGGTTGGTTTGGCTGGTTGCTTGAGGTGTTGTTGTTGTTGTTGTTGTTGTTTTTGTTTTTTGTTTTCTGGTCATCTGCTCTGCACCAGTCACTAGTCTCAGAGTTCTTACGTGCAAAACCGTATCTAATTCTCACAAAACCCGCTGAAGGAGATACAGTGATCCCCATTTGATATGTGAGGGAGCTGAAGTGCAGAGAGGTCGTCTGAGCTAACTAGTCTGAGCTCACACTTCAGTGAGTGAGGGACAGGGTTCAGTCCCCGCCTCTCTGCCTCCAATACTGCTGTTCCTCCGGAGCCCCTCCCTGGCCTTGGAGGTGGCGTGGGCATGGGTGTGCCAGCCGGGCCACTGCTTGGCAAAAACGCACTACGAAAAGTTATCAAGAGTTCCCTAGGCACCGAAAACTTTGCTTAAAGAATTTGCCTTTGCCAAGATCATTTTTAAAAAATAAAATGAGTTGACAGTTCGGAAGTGCTTGCAACTTTGCTCAAGACATTTTCTTTACATGTTCTCTTTGAAGTTAAGAATCGCGACTTCATATTTCCTTTCTGCCCACTGCAGGACAAGGCCTGGGCCTGGCACCGTGCGAGCATTTTAATAAGTGCTCGCAGGTAACGAACGTTCGATTTGACTTGTTGTTTTCTGAGACGCTGCTGCTCAAAGAGTATCACTTTCAGCTTACAAGACCTAAGAGCTTGTTTGACAAATAAGGAAAAAGAAGTCAAGACCCAGACAATATTTATTACTTATGGACACAGTAAAGAGAACAGTCTCCCAACCTCTGGTTTCATTAGTAGGTTTATATTCACTTCAATGTTGCTATAACCATTCACACACACACACACACACACACACACACACACGCACACGCACACACACATTCATGGGGTTATTAGAATTTTAGTGATTTTTCTAAGGGTGAAAGCTTCAGAGACAGGGAGAAAAGAAGCAGCAAAGGGTCCAGATATGTTTTATAACCTTATTTTTTGCATACAGTTTAGAAATACCTCCCACCTGCTCTGTCTTATTCCAGCCTGATGAGAACAGCGCCGAGAGCAGGGACACAGTTACCTAAATGCCAGAGATGCAGACACAGAATAACACCGTAACATCATCCTTAAAAAGCCCAACCCACCTCTATCTAGCTCATCACCCTCCTGAGATGCGTTCATTGTGGCAGATGCTGGAATGAACTGAGTTCCAGGTGGGCTAGGGTCGCAGATGCGAAGGCATGGGGCAGGCAGTGGGTCCGAGCTCTTCTGGTAGACCCACCCCGAGAGAGAGCGAGGGCAGGTTGGCATGAGCGTAGGGACCTCTGTGCATAGGGAGAGGCTAAAAGAATAAGAATGTGAAATGCCTAATTGAGGGCAGCTCCGATGGCAGACCAGTTCGATTTGCCTAAGGAGCCGAGAGAAATGATACCAATTAGACAAGTAATCAATAGTCTTCAGATACCCCAGTGAATGCTGCTGAACATTTAATTCCGTCTCTGAAAAGGTTCCTTTTGGTAGAAACACAAAGGATACTTTTTACCACTGTTTAAAAAAATGATAATAATAACAAGGTATTTCGTCTGGAGGCCCCGGAACACCATCGCCTTTTAACTGATTTTTCAAGCATACATTTTTACGTGAGGCACAGTCAATGCTCACTGTTTGTGGATTCTGTACTTGTGAATGCGCCGACTCGCTAAAATTTATTTGTCATCCCGAAATCGATTCCCGTGCCGTTTTGTGGTCAGTCGAGGACAATGCGCAGAGTGGTGAAAAATGAGTCCCCGGAGGCTGGACAAAGTGACACTTTGCCTTCCTGCTTCACCTCGTACACACGGTAGACAAGTGTTCTTTTCACGGTCTGTTTTGTGCTGCCTTGGTCGTATTCCCGTGCTTCCCATGGGGTGAGTTCGCTGTTTGAAGTGGACCCCACGCACGGTGCTGCCGTGCTGTGGAATATTCTGGAGCACACAAGGGCTGCCATGTGCCTGACGGAGCAAATGCAGGTGCTGGGTGAGCTGCCTCCAGGCGTGGGTCACAGGCTGCTGGCCGTAAGTTCGACGTTAATGAGCCGACAACCTTAAATAAGGTGTCTCTAGACACAGCCCGCATCGAACAAGCTCATGTGCTGACTGGGCACAGAAAGTGTTGTGACCGAGGCTCGCGGGACGCTGACCCCACATTTCCGCTAGAAGCGAAGGCCCTTTGCCTGCCGATTCGCTGTTCCCCGAGCTGTGGCACGGGAGTCGTCCGTGCGCTCTAAGAGCGAGTCCGGCGAGGGCGCCGCCATCGAATGCGAGTCGTGTTATGCGCGGGGAACACGGTAGACACTCGGTAATCGTTTCAGCGGATGAATGCGTGAAGGCGAAAGGTTGCACCCTGCAGCTCGGCGAGAAGCCGAGCTGGAGCCTCCCCCGGTCACCCGTGCACCCTGCACGGGGAAAAGGGAGGGGAGAGGCCCCGGACAGCGGGTAGCGGTTTGAAGCCGACGCCCAGGGGAAGAGGCCGCAGGATGAGTACCATGTGATACTTGAGCAGCGTCAGAGAGGTGTTAAAGAAAGACGTTTCATCCTTCGGAGACCGAAAAGAAAACAAAAAATCAAAATAGACCTGAGAGGCCCAGGGTGGGTACCTGGCACAGCAGCACCCACCTTGGCCCGTGGGGGTGCGGGGCTGGGAGTGCAGCCGCCAGGCAGAAGCCAGCCGCACCCCCCGCCCCCCGGCTCGTAGACGCGGGCCCGGGCCCGCCGCTGGGCACAGGGCCACGCCGGCCCCGAGGGGGGCGAGGGGCAGCTGCCTGTCGCAGGCGTTCTGACAGGCACCCCGCAAGCCCTCGAGAGCCCTGTGGTCTGGTCCGCGGAGCTCACGACCGTGTCACGTTCACGGCAGAGGCGATCAAGGTCGCCTGGGCGACTGAGGGTGCTCATCCGCTGACCCTAGAATTCAGAGATTGCCCTGCACTGCCTGGGGGGCCGGCGTCATCACCGAGGTCCCTGTAAGTGGGAGCTGGCGGCAGAAGAGGCAGCGTCCGTGCGACCTGATGGGAGGAGGACCCCGCCTTCCGCTGCCGGCTCTGCAGAGGGAATGGCGGCGGGAGCCGGGGGACAGACCGGGGACTAGGTCCCCCCTGAGCTTCCGGGGAGGAGGGCGGCCCTGGCGACACGGTGATTCCAGCCCAGAGATCTGCTTGGGGCTTCTGACCCGAAGAAGCGTGAGATGAGCATGGGTTCTCTTAAGCCGCCAGGTTTGCGGTAATTTGGTTCATCAGCGGCAGGAATCTGTTTTTCTGCTTGTGCGGTGCCGACAGCTGTTTCGGATACTTGCGTCCCCGTGACCATGCACGACCCCTGTCGCCCCTGGGAGACGTGGGGACTGCAGGGCTCCCCACATTCAGAGGCGCACGGCTACGTAGCAGTAGAATGGCCTCGGGTCTAGGCCGCGTTTGCCTTCGTGAACAATTCCTTTAGCTCATCCTGAGGAAATCCCACAACCGCCTTGGCCCCAGACCTTGGGGACTCGGAGGGGTCCCCTCGCCAAAGGCCCAGGAAAGCCAGGTAAGAGGCTCAGTGGGCATCGAAGCCTTGCCACGGCGGTTCGCTGTCATCGCTGTCACCCTCGCTGGGCTGGCACCACATGGGTGACAGCGGACGGTGCCCCGTGCCCCTCCCCCTCTGCCGCCATGCCCGGGAATCCGTTATGCCGAGTGGCAGAAGGAGCTCAGCGGTTGTAGCCCGTGCCACTAACGGGGACCGTGGGACGAGGAGATGCCCCTGGGTCATTCTCCTGGCCGGGCCGCGTGTTTCTGTGAGCGCGCGCTTGGCCACGCGGCCTTTCCCCTGCTGGGAGCCGAAGGCGGAGGGGCCCCCCGGTGGGAACGGCGAGAGGACATGAAGGCTCCCGGGACCCAGCGAGCTGGGGAGACGCCTGGGCCCCGGATGCAGCCCGGGCAGTAGCCCCGGCATTCGCTCAGTGGGACCGCAGGCGGAGAAGCCAGTGAGCCACACTGTGCTCCGATTTCTGACCTACGGAACTGTGAGATGATAGCAGATGTGGTGGTTTGAAGCCACTAAATCTGTGGCCATTGGTTATGGCAGAAATACCAGATGGATACATGTGAGAAGTCCACCATGCAGGAGACAGAAACGAGCAACATCACCCCCAAAAGGGATGGATTTATGTTTGCAAGCGCGGGACCAAGAAGGATTCTGGATTGGAGATAGGATTGAATGTGAATCTCTAAGAGTAGATTTAAAATATAAAAGTGGACAAGTGGGATATCCAGTCAGGTTGTTGGGGGGGGGGATGGGAAGGGGGGAGGCTGAAGATCTATTTGAGGGCCAAGAAATGCTCTAAAACACCCAGGGTCCTATTCTTCTCATCTAGATTCTGGAGGATGATTGTGGTTTAGGCCCGTCCAAGGTTGGGCGTCCGAAATCGGCCCACTCACGCCAAGACCTCCGGCCGAGACTGAAAGAGATAAAGTCCAGTTTGGGCTAATTCCAAATGATATCTCTCTCTCTCAGCTGGTGCTGGCTTTAGACATCCCCTGATTTCTCACGGCTGTGTGGTCCTGCTGGGGGATACAGTTAATAGCATGAGCGTTTCTTGCTCGCGTGGCCTCTCTCAGTGGCCCCGGATCTGTGGGTGAAAGGCAACCTGAGAGTCTAAATGAGGCAGCGTGGACAACGCAGGTCGGTGCTGAGCAGTGGAAACGACGTGGGTGTTTCTGATGCCCAGTCGCCTGCATGGACCTGCAGCATCCTAGGTGAGACAACTGGCGACTAACTTCCCACACGAGCCTGTGCCGTCACATGTGAAGACCCCGAGCCCTGGGGTCAGGGACAGTGCCTCTGAGATTCCTCTGCCTCCTCCTTCCTCTGTGGTCCCACGGCTTCCTGGTACATGCGTCCCGATCCTGGTGAGAATAAATGGCTTCTGCTTGGAAGCCACATCCAGCGAATCGCCGCAGGTCCTCTGGTGAGTTCAGTCTTTGCGACCACCGTCCACCTGCCCGCTCTCAGACGCCACGCTGCGATGTGTCACCAGATCAGCTTCCTCAGCATCTTCTCCCTGGCGGAGGAGACGGAGTTAAGTGAGGATCTCGAAACGAGGACTTTTAAAGGGAAGACTGGGCGAGAGGGATGGGGATGGAACATTCCCAGCAAAGGGAGAGAAAGGGAAGTGTGGGGTGTGTTTTGGGACCAACCAATGTCCTCAAAGAGTGACACCTGTCCTAGCAGAAGGGAATAGCCGTTGCGACGTGACGCTTTGTGATGATGTTCTGGAGCGGCCGGCAGCCCGAGGATGTGCCCGAGTCGTGTCTGCTCCCAGGGAAGCTCGTTCTCTGCGAGAGCGAGAGCCGGCCTGTCACCTGCGCTCCGGCGTCCTGGGCGGGCGGCCGTCACCTCCGTCAGGCATATGGCGCCCAGCGGGGGGCAGCGCCAGCCCACGGCCCTTTCTGGAGAACATCTGCTGCCCCCTCCAGCCCGACGCCCCCGGCCCCAGCAGCCGCTCTCCCCAGGTTTCTTGCGGAATCGGCCAGTTAGCTCGCATCGGCTCCGACTGCTGTGAACCGTGTCTTGTTCAGACACGGGTGGGACGTCGCTCTGAGCGAACCGAGCCTCCCCACGCAGCCCGACGCCGGGACCGGCTCCCCCCCGCTCAGCGCACTCGGAGGTTCGCGGCCCGCCTTGGCGATTCCTGGAGGAGCCTCCACAGGGACTCTGAACGTCGCCCTTGCTGATTCACGTCTCGTGGCTTCACCTCCAGGACCATCCACGACCCAAGAGCTCAGTTACACGGTTCAGTTTGGGAAAAATATTAATAGCCGACCCCGAGCTCCGGCGACCGGTGATCTGTCACAGACGGTCTTTCACGGCGGCGGCTCATAGTGTCCGTGTCACAGTCCCAGTCCCTGCGGCCAAAGGGTCAGACAGTGGCGCTAAAGTTTCACCGGCCCCGTGTCCGGCTGCCAGGAGGGCTGAACCCCCTCTGAGATGGTAGGGTTTCACACGCTTCCCCCCCAGGAAGCCTGCCATCGGGGTTGCTGAGCCTGAGCTGTCATTTCTGGAAAATCCCGCGACCTGGCATCGTCTTGCCCTGAGTCCCGATTCGTCAGCTCCTCAGATTCTGTTGAGAAAAGAGCACAGTCTAAACGAATGAAAGCCTGTCGCTAATGAGAGCCAATAACAGCACGTTCCTATAATCCAGAAAGGACTTTCATAAGCTCCGAAATGGCCCTTCGGAGGTTATTTATTCTTTGTAAGTGAGATATTTCCATTAATAGGTTGCTCTTTACGACCACTGATGCTTATTCTTCCACTTGACAACGATTCTGGTTCGTTACACGTCGGATGTGTGCACAGGATGGTCTGTGCAAGTGTGCCCGTCAGAACTTGCACCAACACGACACAAGCAAAGCATGCCTTTTAAAGACCGTATCCGCCGAAATCATTTGCAAACTGCTTTGCTATCACAGTTGACATCGTTAAGAGGATGAAGCCAAACTGTATACAAACCGAGATTTTCTCTCTAGTTAAACTATTTCTTCTGACCCAATGAATTATTTTAGGTTTGCACGCTCGGTGTAATTAGTGCATATGGTCCAGCTGTGAAGAAATAGCCGTGGACTCCTAACTTATTATTAATTAGGCTCATTAAAATGCAAGTAAGAGAACGTTGCCTAGGTAAACAATACCTTATGTCAAATAGTCATTACTTGACAAGAGCTAGTCTTCCTGACTGAAGTCATTACTGATATTTCGTGGAGGGTTTTTCTCCAAGGCACCGTGGGCGCCAGTTAACTACTCTTGACTGACATCAAGGACGGACACGCAGAGCTGGAAGGAGCCAGTGGTCCAGCGCTGCGATTCTTTTCACATCATTTCAAACCACGTCTGGGGGAGGTTAAAGGTTGACAGCCCGATGACAGGCCTTCTTCAACTGCCGGGGGTGTCCCAGCAGGAGCGTGTCAGGAAAATCGCCTTGGCCCCTCTGAATTTCTTGCATGTTCACATTTCTTTTCCCGTCTCGCAAGCAGGGAGGGATTGGCAGCTTGGTGACACACACCTGGGAAAGGGAAAGGTGCGTCATCCCTCTTAGGGACCGGGGGGCAGGGAGGGGAGAAGACACTGAGCTGAGTGAGAAGCCTCTGTGGGCGTCTCGCCGCATCGGAGGGGAGCTCAGGCTAGACTAGTCCAGGGGCGCACTGCGTTCTGGCCCTGGGTCCTGTATTGTGGGCACTTTTCCCAGGGAGTACTTAGGGGGGCCGTGGCCCCTGCCGCCCAAGAAATGTGGCTCCACACACAGCCTGGTGACTCAGGAGGCAGCTCGGCTGGCTGGACGGAGGCCTTCCCAGTCCAGCGAATGCAAGACCACGAGGCGACGCTGGGCTTCCACAGCCGGGCCCAGCCGAGCGCCCAGCTCCGGCCTCCCGCGCTGTGGTCAGGCCGGCCGACAGCCTCAGGTGCTGTCATCTCCCAGGCGGCCGCGTCTTCCCTCTCGGGTCCTTTGTTTGAGAGAGACAGAAGCAGCAGTGGGCAAGCCGGATGACTTCCGGAGTTCTAGAAAGGTCCCCACGTCTTTAAAAGCCCGCACGCGTGTCGGTAGAAATCACCACGGAGACGCACGCTCCGGTCTAAATGGATCAAGAGAGACTATTGACAGATGCTGAAATGAGCGTCTACCTTTGACACCGGGTCAATTGATAAGTGTCCGACCTGGACTTTTGAGTGACACGAAAAGCTGTCAATTGTCAAGAAGAAGCCGTCTTTTCCAGCGATGACGGCGACGGGGGGGCGGGGAGGAGGAGGGAGGGAAAGCCAGGGAAGGACCTCACGCCCGGTGGACCCTGGCACGAGGGGTGATTCCCTTCCACACCTGCGCCGCATAAAGCGCTGGCGGAATTCAGTCGCGTCTGAGAATTCCACGAGTGGAACTTGGGAGCAATCGAAGCCCATCTCAATCAAATAGGACATCATGACTGCTAATACGATTTTCAATCCCTATTTCAAAACGACTAAAAGCATACTTTCCCCCGTGCGATCACACAGGGAAATTTGCGGCCTTGAACAAAAATGTGCGCGAGGGTGCAGGCGAGTTCCAGAAGTAGCTCATCCACGCTATTCCTATTGGAGCGTTTGGGCGCATGACTTCTCCAGGCGGGGTGGGGGGCGGGGTGTCGCTACGTGCATCCTATTTGTGTGACATCGTTTATTCAACCGATATTGGCAAAGTGACTTCACTTCAGGGCCTCCACACGTCCAGAAGCCGTAATTGTATAGTTGAGCTTTTCACTTTTGAGTCGTGATGCTGTGTCCTGACAGACAGCAGCGTTCGACGGTTAAATCATGAGGCCCCCCCCCCCCGCCAACCCAGAGCGTTCCTCGCTTGGTGGCCGTGGCCACCGCCCCCCTGAGATGCCTCTTTTCCAACCAGACCCTGTGCTCGCCGACTCTCTCCCTGATTCTTACAGTGTATCCCGTGGTCCCCACACACCCCCGTGCTCTGCGACCGGTCGCTTGGTGAACACCCTCATTCGGGCATGCCGTCTGCCGGGACCGCGGCCGCTCCCGTGTACTCATCCCCGCCCTGACTTCCCCAAAAACTATGCGCAGTTCCCTCTTGGAAAGCAGATGGGTTCACAGTGCAGAGTGAGTTCCAGAGGTGAAAATGCCCACGCGCTTCCCGCTGACAGTGCAGGCGTCGACGAAAGCCAGTTCGCCCGCCGTCCACGGCGGGGCTCGGGCCTGGTATTTAGTGCCCACTGGCGCTTGCCCTGTGTTATTACATCCAGTGCAGTTCTCGCAGCACTATTCTGACATAGGCGTTGCTTCCATGCCTTTGAAAGTCGGTATTATTTCCCGCCCCCTGGGACAGGGGACAGACCGAGGAGAATGGCTCGCCTGAAGTCACATAGTTAATGGTGAAAGTTGAGAGCAGCCGGGGGCAGTGAAGTTGGGGCAAATGTGGCCGTCTACGAGAATGGCCCAGGCTCACGTGACTGAGAGCAGAGGTCCCCAGCCTCTGCGGCACCAGGGACAGGTGCTCCCGTGACCGTCCAGTGCCTGGTGACTCTATGTGACATGTGTCCTCGGTGACACCAACACTGACCGTTTCAGGAAGACTTGCAAATCCAACAGCCGACTTGACATCTGACACCAAAAACCTGCGGTCGGTCATCTTTATTCCTTCTCCTTCTCTCACACCCCTCGCTCACCTGGTCTGAAAACCCTGGCAGTTGTCCGTAGTGGATTGACTAGTGTCCCCCCAAAATCCTTGTCCACAGGGACCTCAGAATGTGACCTTACCGGGAAGCAGGGTCTTTGTGGACGTGGTTCGTTGAGGACAGAAATAGCAGCACACAGCACCGGGTGGGCGCTAGGCCCTGTGGGGAGCGGAGGGGGGGACACACAGAGACCCGGAGAAGATGCGATGTGGACACAGAGGCAGAGACGGGGGTTCTGTCGCCGAAGTCCCCACCGTGGCCCAGGGAGCCCTGTGACCCCACGGCTCCTTCCACTCCACCTCGCACCCCACGGCCGCTTGCTCCCTCCACTCTGCCCACACGGGCGCCCCGGCCACGTCCCGCGTGTCGGGCTCCTCCCGCCCACGGCCTCTGCTCTGGCCGCCTCCAGCATCCTCACGGCCCACTCCCGCCCTTCCCGCGAGCCTGGGCTCCAAGGCCCCCTCAACCCTTTTAAAAGTTCTTCTACGTAACACCCCCCCCCCACATACACACACACATACTTCCCACTTTCAATCCCTTGCTCTGCTTGATTTTTCCTCTGTAGCAGTCTTCTGCCATAATTATTGTCTCTAATGACCATCGTCTGTCTCCCCCTGCACGCTAGGATGTGAGCTGCAAAGTGCAGAAATCATTGCTTCGTTCACTGATACATTATTATTCCATGTGTCTAGGAGGTGCTTAAGACAAGGAAAACACTCAAAAATATTTGTGGAATAAGTGAATGGAAGAGATATAGCAGAGGAAAATGTTAGAGAGGGCCAAATTATGTGGAGAATTTTAAACTCTGGGAAGGAATTTACATTTCATTCTGAGTGAGAGGAATGACAGCATCTCACCCGTGTGAAGGATTCCATTCTTTTCTCCTAGTTAATGCTAATGTGGTCCAATTTTCTCCATCCCTGAACAGAATTAGTTGAAGAACTCTGTAAACTTGTCGCTAATATGAGTATCTTAAAAGATCCTCATATGTGATCTTGCCTTGGTCTCTATCCCCATCTATTTATCTGTATCTAGATGATAGATAGATGATAGGTGGATAGGTAAATAGATAGATGATAGATAGATAATAGACAGACAGACAATAATGATAGATGATAGATTGATAGACTATAGGTGATGATAAGGATGATATAGATAGATAGATAGATAGATAGATAGATAGATAGATAGATAGATAGAATATATATAATACACAGACATTTCCAAGAGTTTGTATATTTGCCTCAGGGATAAGAACTTATTAGTCTAAAAATATGAAAGATGACAAATTTAGGAACCATGGACCGAACCGGTGACCAGACCCTCATGACAAATGGGGAGACTCTGACTTTATTTGTGATCAGAAGGGTTCAAATAATAATTCAGAGAAAAGAGTACTTAACTCCTGCACGTCACCAATAGTTAGCAGCCCTGTCTGGCTTCCTGGCCTCTGCACTTCAAATATTCTGAGACAATTCTGCATCTGGCTAAAGAAATGTTTAGTAATTCGGGAATTGCTTTAGCCTTGGCTGACACCTTTTTCTGTCTCTTCATAAAATGTTTGCGCCTTTATCTCAGAGAGGGGAAAATTACCTTTTAAAGGCCTCATCTCACTTTTCTCTGAACTAGAAAGGTCCATTTTCCTCTGAGCTAAATGGTACATCTCCAGTAAAATCTGTTATCATTTTCCTTTCTGTTTCAGCGCCACAAGATTATTATCAAAATGCTTCCCTGACCTTCTTCTCTCTCCATCACATACTGACACATCGAGCCTAAATTCGCGTCTTGCATCACCTCAGGAAACTCATGGCTAATTTCATTATTTGGGAGAGAAAAATGCAAATGAAGCCAGACAGCTGGCGCTTTCCTTGGGGCCGGGAGTGATGGAGAGGCCGAGGCCCACCTCATCAGAGGCCCTCACACCCCCCTGCTCAGACAGGCCCTGGCGAGGGCAGAGTGGCGAGGCTGCCCGAGCAGCAGGAGCAGATGGCTGGGAGGGGAGAGGATGCAGCAGCCCGGCCCGCCACAGAGACTGGGGGGAGGTGGGGTGTCAGTCGCCTGGGCAGTCAGGTGGGGCCCGGGGGACAGGGATGGGGCGCCCGCGGTCCTTAGACACCGCCACTCGCGTGAGGGTGCGGGGACGTGTGGGCGCCGTGTCGGGCCCTTGTCCGCCAACGTGGCCCGACCTGCGCTCCCCTGGCTGTTTCTGTATACTCGGCATCTGCTTCCGGCTGAAAAGGGAGATAAAGACAGAGATAAAGAGAAAGGAGAGGGGGTTGAGAGCCCCTTCCTCTCCCCCGAAGGAAGCTGCCCACCCACATCTGCAAGATGTCTACCTCTGTTTTCCTGTTGCTGGACTTAATTCCGCTTTCTGGCCCTACCTGCTGGAGGGAGGGACAGGTGATTTCGTCCATGTCCCCCGCCCACCCCCACCCCCTTCCTCTGGAGTTCACAGAGCTAAGGGGAGACTTCGTGAGTTCCAAGGGCGGGCATCGGGGCCTTGTGTGACCCCGTCCACGCTGCCGTTTGCTGAGGAATCCATCAGCCTCCGGCTCGTGGTCAGCAGTCCCCGTGGATTCTCACGAGGGGCCTCCACTGGTCGCTCCTGCTCTCATTTCCAGGCCCTTCCGGCGGGCACAGCCTTCGGCCAGGCCGGGGAAGCTCCGCCGGCGGCTCAGGCCCCGTCCGGCCTCCGGACACTCAGGCTCACGGGGGTCGTTCCGTCCCCGCCCCTTCTCCTCAAGGGCACAAGGCAGGAGGCAGCTTCCGCCCACGGGCCCTCACCCTTCACTCCACTGCTAAGTCTCCTTAGAGAAGCGTCATCTCTTCTGGGCCAGAAACCCCGTTTCTGCTCATTCTGTGGTCTCCCGAGATTTCAACCACGACCGGGGCTCAAGGAGAAAACGAGACACCACCCCTCACCCCCGCCACCAAAACGCTGGTTCGTATTCCAGTGATATTTACTTACCATTCAGGGGAAAAAAAAAAAAAGGAAAGGAAAGATGGGCCAGGAAAACGGGGCCTCCAGCCAAAGAGAACCAGGATCCAGGGCTGCTTGAGCTGTTCAGTCAGCTGACGGGGCGTTTTAGGTTGGACAAGGCCACCTCTGCGCCCTGCGCCGTCTCCGGTCCTGTGACGTGTCTCCGAGCCCCTCAGGCCTTCTGGGGAACTTATGTGACATCGGGCCTGAGGACGGGATTTCTGTGGTCCAGTTTACACCAGGACTAGCGCCCGAAACCCTGGCACCACTGAACGTGGCCCAAGCTGCAGGGCCGGCCTGGGAAAGTGGGGGAGCGGGGGGCCGGGCGGAGGAGGTCGACACGCAGGATCGCCGTGGCGACGGGGCGCCTGCGGAGGGCTTGCTGGAAGCCCACGGCCCTCCCTTCCCAGGACGCTGCGCCTGTCACGTTCCGTGACTTCGGCGGGGATCATCTCGCTTTGTGCTCGCACCTCTGTCGAGCAGCGTTGTTTTAAAGGCCAGGGCGAAGCGAAGGTGTCAAAGGGCCAGGGCCGGCGGGTTTCCTGAAGTCCCCTCATGCCTTCGCCGGGCTGCCTTTTCCCCTCCCCCTCGTCCCCCGCCTGTGAGGCCCCCGCAGACTTTCTCCCCGTGTCATTCGGATCGTTTGGACCTACCTGTGTCGTCACGATCGGATGTCACCCTATAACCGAGGTGAGAAAGTTCCCCCTCAGTTCCCAGCACGAGCATGAAACTCGCTCCCCTTCTGCTACCTGCACTTCGAGCGACTCGTCTTCGAGAGGCGGACCCGGCTGCCGGACGCCAGCGCCGGCGGCGTTTCGTCTGAACCGGGTAGAAATCACCCGTTTTTAAACTCGGTTGGGCACACGGGCGGAGTGTAAATGCTTGCCGACGTCCTCGTGGGCGTACCGCAGTTTCTCCAAAATCGTCTTGCATCCGAAAACCCAAAGGCTGGTTGGTGATCTCCATCAATCCCGATAACATGTCAGGGGAAGGAAGAAACAGGCACAGCAGATGTTTGGCTCGGTCCCGAGTCGTGGGAAGGAGCCAGCGCTTCCAAATTCAGTTATCTGAGTTTATACACCTTTTGACTTCGATACTTTTCCCCTGTTTACACGTCTGTGCCCCGCAGGCTGTGATGCACGTCGACCCGTGTTATTGCATTATCATTATCCTCTTTTTCCGGGTGGGGACAGGGGCGCCCCGGAAGGGCAAGTCTCCGAGACCAGCCCGCGGGGCCTCGGTGTCCCTGCCACCTGGACCCCGACGGCAAGCCCCGCCCAACGGCTCTGCACCCCTCTTTCAGGGAAAAGCAGCTCCGTGGACGTCCCGACAGCGCCGTCCTAGAATCCGTTGGCCACCTGCACGTGGGTTTCACAGCAAAGGTCACACCGCATGGCAGCGGTGAGCAGGCAAATCCGCACGTCCAGGCCACAGTGGTCAGAACTGACCCCCCGCGGCCCGGCCACTCGCGGGTCCCCTGCCCACTCTGTCTGCACGGAGCCCGGAGCGCGCAGGCCAAGCTGCAGCCTCTGTGCCGCCTTGTCTGAGACTGTCACCGGTCGAACTGTGTCCCCCCCAAATCCACACGTCGAAGTCCTAACCCCCAGGAGCTCAGAATGTGGCCTTTGCCGGAAACAGGTCATTGCAGACGTCATTAGTTACGAGGAGCTCGTCCGGGAGCAGGGGGACCCTCACCTGAACTGCACTGTCATCCTCAGGAAGGGGGAGACCCGGACGTGGAAGCAGCACCCCCCCACTCCCCTGGGAGACGCCTGGCGAAGGCTGGAGCCGTGCTGAGCCCCCAGCAGAGCCAGGGTCGGGGCCCATGGCTGAGCCCACCCTCGACGCCGCAGAGGGAGGGCGGCCCAGCTGACACCCCGACCCCGCGCCTGCAGCACGCGGGGCTGAGCCGGTCGGCTTCGGCCCCTTAAGCAGCTCAGTGGGCGGCGCTTTGTTGGGGACGCCCCAGGAGAGTGGAGGCACTACGAGCGTGCAGGGGTGACGCGGTCCGTGCAGGGGTGACGCGGTCGATGCGTGCGTCGCGAGCCCTGCCATCCGTCTGTCGTCGCTGCAGTCACCTGCTCATTTTTATACTCTGCCCGGGTCTCTGACGCGCAGGTGTGTCTCCACGAGGACCCCGTCTGGTTCATCCTGGGTAGTGCCCAGCAGGTAACAGCGTGCCGGTTCATGCACGGCCGGCTCCGAAGCTTGCAGGAAGGAGCCCCTCGCCGCCTGTCCCACGCCCAGCTCTGCCAAAGCGCCCCCCCCCTTGCTTCGAAGCTGCATTCTTGTCCACCTTCCCGGTCCAAACCATTCCCATCTCTTTCGGATGCTGCCTCTCCTCGAATCGTTTCTGACGTCCCCATGCTCACTCTGGCACCTTATCTGGGCTCCTGTGTCCCGTTAGCTTTCCACACGGGCCTGTGGGGATCCGCCCCCGGCTCCGTCCTTCCACGCTGCCAGGGCCCACCTGTGCACTCACTTCCCGCCACCTCCTCAGAGCTGTCATCGCAGCCACACGAAGCTCTTGCGGTCCTTGTCGCCACCCGTGTCCTCCAGAGCAGACCCTCCTGATTCGCGTCCAGTGAGGATCCCAGTGGATCTGTCGGTCAGTCGACAGACAGATAGATGGACACATGCCTACGGCTCCCCCGAGAACAAAACACTTGCTTTGTCACTAGAGATTAGGCTTTTTATTTTTTCTTTCCATTAGTGGAGGGCAGCGAAGGGTAACAGCCGAAAGCTTTAGAATCTTTACAGAAATTGGGTGGCGGGGCAGCTTTCTTTTTGGAGCGGCTCCCTTTCCACGTTTGCCAAGGAATCGTCGCCGGGGTTTTAAGAGCAGGGGGCTGGCGTGGGGTGCCAGCCTCTCGGGGGGCCCTGTCTCTCGAGCAGCCGCGGCTCTGCTGCTCCCCGGGGCTTCCACGTGCCCGTGGCCGGGGCCGACCCGGACGCCCCGGGCTCAGGCTGCCCGGCCGGCCGCACGCACGCCCTGCCAATCACCGGCCTCCCCGCAGCGAGAGCCTGAGAGAGGACCAATTAGTGCAGGCTGTGATGCAGAGGTGGGTCCTCCGAGGACCAAGGCCCCTCTCTGTTCTCCTGGCAGAGGCCACGAGAAGGGTCAGCAGCCTTCCATCACTCCCGCCTGGTGCAGGCCCCCCCCCCCGCCCCCGCAGCTGGCCCAGTGTCAGGCCGGCTGCGGCCATTGCTCACGCGGGGTCCCACCGCCCCCGAGCCCCGCAGCCTGTGGATCCCTTCTTGTGTGTAGAGCCAGCTGGATGTGGGCACATGTGTCTCTCTTCATCTCAGGCAGGGCTCCGGAAGTGAAGGGCCGCGCTCGGAAAAAAACAACACTGGCTTTCTGGCCATTTTTGCCGAGTAAGAAGACGCCCTTGGCATGGTCAGCGGCCTCTTGCTTGGAGAGCATCTGGATGAAGGACGCACAGACGCTTTAGGCTCCGTGTGTGCACCGGCTCATCGCACGTCTGCAAACGTATTGCTTTCTAACTCTCCGAGTTTGGGGTAGGTGACCAGGTCCTGCGACATTTTTTTGTGAATTACAGGGTTCAGCAGGAGATGGCAGATGTTTCACATACGTAAGAATTGTTTTCAGAACACACTTTGCACAACAAAAATCTCTAGTATTTGCTGACAGGTAGAGAACTAGATAACTAAGGCCTTTTTTTCCCCCTTTAATCAACTCTTACTTTTGTTATTTTTATTTGAGCTGAGAGATGGACGTATAATCCAACAAAGCCATTAATTGAAAATCCTTCTCTCAAGTTCAAGAACACATTTGATGGTTTGTGCAACAAATTGCTGCCCTGGTTTTAAAGTGTTTCAACCAACAACAGACTTTGGAATACGTTTAAGCTGTATGTGGAGGTGAAGCTGCTTAGAGTCTTAGAGGGATGGTTGTATATAGTAACCTTTTAAGTTTACTGTATAAGGAGGGAAATAGGCACTTAGTAGTGTATTTTCCAAATGCAGTGTTGCATGTTGTGACTCGGAATGCAATACTCCTGCCTTCCCGCCGCCCCCGGCAAGATAGATGAGAGAGAGAGAGAGAGAGAGAGAGAGAGAGAGAGAGAGAGAGAGAGAATGAGAGAATGAGAGAGAATAGATAGATGATAGATGATAAAAAATAGATTGATAGATAGATAGATGATAGCTAGATGATAGATAGATAGATAGATAGATAGATGGATGATAGATAGATGAACAGGTTATACGTGTGAGAGATGGACATCTCACACCGTCCTCTGGAGGACAAGAAGAGGCACAGGTCCTCGCCCCCAGGAAGAAGACCCTCTTCCTCCCTAACTCACATAAAATAACACGAGCCACACGAATGGCCAGTTTGAGAACTACGTGTGATTAGAAGTGGTGCCACAGGAGTGAAGCGATAGGCCCCTTGAGCTGCAAATCAGAGGATACCGATTTTCTGGGTGTCTGCCCTGATACTTCTGAGCTCCTCGATTCCGTGGCCTATACGTCCCCTCCTTTTCGGGAGCCCCCCTCACCTGAAGGGCTCAGCGCTCCGCCACCTTGGGCGTCCCTCCCCGAGCGCAGCTGGCAGCCCCTGCGGTCATCGTCCTCCGTTCGCATCGCGACAGCCACCTCCCTCCTGCCGGCCCTCGCTCCCGTCCCTCGCCAGCCGAGTTCTTGTTTTCCTTCATTCGCCCGCCGTCTGGCCTGTGGCCTCGCCCCCTGTCCAGTGCAGGCACCGACGCGTGGAAACGGGAGCCCGGGTATGAAACCCTGAATCGGTGTCCTCGTCCATGGCCTTCCCCGGCGTGGGCAGCCAGGCAGGTGGTCGGCCGCTGCACTGGAAAGCCGTCATGGTGAAGGCACCATCCTTACCTTTCCTGTTCAAGAGCCTCAATCTACATATCAAATGGGGAAAAATGGAATAGATGTATGACAATTTAGAATTTTTTTTTTTTTTTTGCTGGACCCCCACCCCCCAAGGAAAAAATAGTTCCGGCTAGGGAGGACAGAGCAGGACGGGGAAGGAGAGAAAGGAGGTGTGAGCGTGTCCTGGGGGATGCAGAGGTCATGACCCCCTCGCTTCGGGTATTTGGGGGTCTGAGGGCACAGAGCCGGTGCCCAGTTTCCGTCGAGAGCCTTGCTGAGGTGCTGGGGGCAGTCGAGTAGTGATGGCTGAAGGTTCGCCGGAGAGCAGCGAGCGGGCGGAGTGTCCTGCAGCCCCAGCCAACAAAAAGAGCGTTTTCAACGCCTGTGCCCCGCCGCGTCGCCCCAGAGGGAGCCGGGGGAGTTAGCTGAGCTCGCTGGGGGACGCTGGGGGACGCTGGGGGACGCTGGGGACTGTGCAGCCAGCGAGGGGGAGCTGAGGGGGAGGAAACATCTCGGGGCCGCCAGAGACAGTCGGTCGTTACTTCTCAGAGAAGCCACGTGGAGATGACGCGCCCGGAAAAGGGGGCGGGGGAGACGACGAGGGGAGCACAGAGGATTTTTAGGGCAGTGGACGTACTCGCCAGGGTATCATAATGCAGAGCAAATGTCATTTTATATTTGTCGAAATCCAGAGAATATACGACACCGAGAGCGAACTTACTGTAGACTGTTGACCTTGGGTGATGGTGATGTAGGTTCATCAGCTGTGACAAATGTCCCCCCCCCCGCTTCCGGCGGGGGATGTTGATATAGCTGTGCGTGTTCGGGGGGCACGGTTTTATGGGAACTCTCTCTACTTTCTTCCCCTTAATATTGCCGTAACTTAAAACTGCCCCAAAAAAAGTAAATTCTTTAAAAAAGAGTTATATCTCAATGTAGGACGACATTAGACTGAAGTCGCCAGCTGTTGATCAGATGCCCCACCTGCACTGGAGGGCGGCCGTGACACTAGGAAAACCCAGGAGCGGACGAAGGAGGACCAAAAACATTGTTCACGTGCCTGAATTTCGAGCCGAAACGATGGCTAAATGAGCAAATTGGACTGAGTTAACCAGGAATCACCAGATCAGTTTCCTGCCGAGAGAAAGGAATAGGGAGCCAAAGATACCAATTTAATTCAGTTATATAAAAAAAAAATACATATATATATATATATACACACACACACACACATACACACACACACACACACACACACACACACACATATACGTATCTTGTCACATACCAGCTTTGGGGACTCAAATTTGTACTTACCACGCTTCCCTGTCTTTCTGATGTGCTGACCCTTCGAAACCTTGGTCTTCTAAATTCTCTCTTCTATTCCCAGGCTGCTGAGCCCGGCCGAAGAACAGCAGAAGAACGAAGGAGGCCGGAGCACTGGGAGGTAAGAAAGGTGGGCTCTGAGCTCCACTTCCGTTCAGTGGGCAGGTTTAGACAGGGGAAGGAAGGAGGGGCAGCAAAAGAAGAACTAACAGCGGCACGGTAAGTTACAGTCTGCAAAAAAGGCCTGTTCCACGCGTTAGCACGCTTGCCGCTCGCGAGACCCTGGGAGAGAGGGCGACGGCCTCTCTGTGCCGGCCAGAGACGCACAGGCTGCCGGCACAGAGCCTGCAGCTGACACTGCTTCTCAGGCCGAAGCTCGGGTCCCGTCCACCGCCCCATACTCAGGATCCTCTGGTGTCCAGAAGTCTGCCAGTGTCCTGCATCCCATTCGGTGGAAGATCAGCTTCCACCTTCAGGATCCCATTTGGTCCTCTCACTATTACTCGCATTTTACATGTGCGCAAGCCGAGGCTTGCTCGCAGGTTCAAGGCCACGAGGCTGTTAAGACACCGAGCCTGGACTGAAAGCAGTTTTGCTGTTTCGAGATTCAACGACCGATCGATCCATCCCACCCTCTGGGTCCCGAGCTGTAGCCAACAGCACACTGTTAATATTACCTTCTTAGGAAAGCGAACGGTTGCCTGAGTCATGGCGAAAATGGATGGCCGGTTGAACTTTTCTCCTTAGATTCTTCTGAATGTCACATATATGTCACAATATGAACCCGAGTTACATTTTATTAGATTCCTATTTTCTTTCAGTGAACTGCACTAAAATGGCACGTTTTAATCTGAAAAATTGAGAACTGCAACCGTAGATTCTGTGAAAACGCCTAGGACAAGTGAAGCATTCGTGTCTAGGTAGGAAATGTTCCAAGTCAAATGCTTATTATTTTTAACAAAAACCAGTTTCCCCGCCCTAGCTTTGAAAGCAGCAGCGTACTCGTCGGTTTGCTCTTTAGATCATTCCTCACCGCTTTTCTTCTCTTTCGGTAATTCTGCTGCACTTGCAATTTGATATCTCATTCGTGGCTCTCCTGTCTGCAAACTCTGTTTAGTGCAAACTCTGTTTAGGGCAAAGCAGGGAAAAAAAAAAAAAAAAAATCTCTCATTTGACCATGAACTTTCGATGATCTAGTTAGCGTCACTGTCAAGCATCCCGCGGTCTTTTTGAAAAGCAGGACTTGTCCGTGCTGCCCTCTGGCCAGCTTCAGTGGGACCGAAATGCTGGCGAGAGCCATCAAACTGCTTGACGGCTTGTCACCAGCGAGGCTCTATTAATCTACACACATTTTCCAGCGTTCAGCATCTCCTGTGATGACTCTTTCCCCAGTGCAAGCGAGCTCCCGTTTGCACTTAACACGCGGGTTAATTTTCATCAGAGTTTAAATTTAGCCATCAGTTATTTCAGGGGAGCTGTCAGCCAACATATGGAGAGAGGAAGGGGGAAAAAAAAAAAAAAAAGTCCTTCTGAATTTATAATAAAGCGGGATCTGTTGAATGTGAAACAAAAACCCACCGCCATCTAGCGAGGCCCCGGTGGGGAGAGCAGGGTCAGCGGCGGACCGCCGACCGGATTAGCTGCTCTGCTCACCGGAGCCGCATCTGGGCGCCTCGGAGCTTCTTGATGTATCAAAAAATGATGGAAAGACACAGTTCAATTTGTCCCCCTTTTATAAAGGATAATTAACCTGTCAGTCTTTGCTACTTTAACAACTTCATTAAATTGGAGGCGAAATGGGTGCTGAGGAGTCTTGTCTCTATCCAAAGAGAACACAGGGCACTTGTGTAAATGGTGGAGGAGAAAGGAAAACACGGACATGCACCCCAATGACACCTGAGAAATGGAACACGCTTCTTCCACTTAGGTAATAATCCTGTCTTTACTATGACCTGCTAAAAGTAATTTCCTTAACTCGGGAGGCAGAGAAAATAATGTCACAGCTCAACTAGACCAGAGAAGCGTCCCACTTAAAAATTGAGGTTATAGGGTTTCAAATGCTGTTGGGCCCAACTGTTTAAGACCCAGAGTGACGGCCGCTAAGGTGGACAGCATTTCCCGAGCAGTAAAGAGAAATGAAAACGGAGCTCCCCAGACCTCAAGGCCTCTCCCCCTGCCCACCCCCACCCCGGCCCCCGGCATGTGCGACTCAGCAATACATCACTTCTTCCCTACGACAAGGATCCTCGACTTTAAAACACATTCATTCAAGAGCGAAAGAACACAAATCATTTTAGCATCGGAAACTTTAAATAATCTTAGCTGTTCCTCTCTTAAAACTAATATACTGAACATTTTAAGAAATGGAAATAGTAGTTGCATTAAGATGATGGTCATCTTCTCTTTAGAAATTCTACTCCATGTAAATAAGCACAAAGACGCAGTCAAAAATTAATTCTAAAATTTTTTTTCTAATTTTATTAAAATCAAAATTGTGTTATGTCCAGTGGAAGAGGAAATGGTTTTACGAGGTTGGTGATTCAGTCCTATAATCATTAGAAAATAATAATTCATGAGAAAACGATAAAAAATTCAACTAGCTATTGCAAAAATAAAATTTAATATGCTTCTCTTGTCAATAGTATCTGGAACTCTGGGTATGATGATATAATTTTCAAAGAAAGAATTTTTAATTTGGAAAATATTTTTGAATGATTAAAAACAGAAACCAATTTATACCTTCCCAATTTCTTTTCTGTTAATATTTTTTCATGAGATTGTTAAAAAGCATTTTGCAAAGCTAATATTAGCCCTTTAAAGTTTGTTCTAAACTCTTGATCCTTATGAACCATGATATTTTTATTTTAAATTTATTTGAAATATTCATTTCTGATAATTCATGCATATACAAGGAAAGCAAAAATAGAGAACCTAATACTTTCAGTTTAATAGATGCCAGATAGAAGAAAATCTTTCAATTTTATTCCGAGTTGTTTTTAGAAAAGAGAAGAATGACAGTGTTATTCATTAAAATACTCGCATGCTTTATTTGATGAAGACGTCAGAATTCATCTATTTTTTGTTTTACCTGAAACAAGATTTAGTGCAGCTTCGAGAATAGTAAAGCTACTATGACAGCTACTCAATTAGTGTTGAAGAACGTAGCTATTCTTTTTCATACCTTTTATAATAAAAATTGCCTAATTTCATAGAAACAATCCTAAAAAAAGAGATGACACTTCTGAAGATGAGTAGCAGTCAGAGATTTCCAGAGGATACCTGGTTTTATCCCATCCATTAACAGGATTTCTATCTACCTCACCTAAGGATTGTATTTATCATAGAGAAGACAGTTCACGGTGGTTACAGTTTTCGAAAAGGGAGCTGGTCTCCAGAGTGACTTTTTCCTGTTCCTGGGCTCTCCTGTCTCTGCAGTGAGACAGTAATAAGGATGATACAATTCGTATTGCTCCAACTTAGACCTGTGTCCGCGTGCAGCTGCAGAGGAGGATTAAAGACTTGGTTAAAAGCCCTTCCCCACCAGCATGGGCAGCAGGGGCCCGTGATTCAGACTGGCAAGTGTTCTTGCCACTGGTGCTTTTCCAAAATGTCCGTGAAATAAAAAATCATGATAGTGGACACGTGACACTGTGAAAGGCTGTCTCACCTTTACATAGATAGCACTTGGCATGTTCGCTTGCTGTGTCTTTGAGAGGAAAGACCCAAGGGGCTGTCGAGGTTCGCTGGCTCCTCAGCTGTGTCACCCTCTGCCGCTGGTCCGGCACCAGGGGCACCGAAGACCGCAAAGTCGATGACTCTGATTCTGTCTGAACTCATGCCGGGGGGGGACTGGGAACGTTAAGAAGGGAAGCGGCATCCGTCACAGCGCATCGGCCGCTCGCTGTGCGTAAACGAAATGGAACAGGGACAAAGGAGAAGGTTTTGTGAGATTAAATGCTACTTTAGGTTCGTTTTACTGCGCTTCTGAAAAAAGAGTCCGGGAGGGACCCAAACCTTAATCCTCGAAACCAAGTCACTCCCCAGGCCCAAAGAAAACATTCCAACAGGAAACACGACTGCCCCGTGTTAATGTGCGTTTGGGAAAAATCGGCTTCGGGGCTGGGGAGTGTTTGCGCTCCTCCGACCCATCACACTTTGCTTTGAATGAAGAAAGTGTTGTATTGATTCAGCTGTGCCTATCTCTCTTGTTTCTTATTCTAAGACAACAAAACACTGCTAATTTCCGAGGGTGAGCCAGAAGCGAAAATGAGCAGCTAATGCCATTACATAAACACGGAAGGAAGTGCAATTTCCTGTTGCAACAAAATATCTGAATTGCCTCAGATTTAATCACTGTAATTTAGCAATTTTACAAATGTAGGTCCGCTATTTGTTGGCAGTGATTTTTTTTTTTTTTTTATTCCAAGGGCATTCCTTTTCACTAGTAATCTTCAAGTTTGCAGTTAATTTATTCCAAAGAAATACAAAATTATCAATTTTCTATAGGAAAAACTTGTTTTTCTCTATAATTACTGTTTTTATCGATAGTAGTGCAGGAATATGTATGACACGTTTCATAGCTTTGACAGTGCAAATATGGTATTGTCATTTGAGACATCCGCTTGGGGAACGCTCACATTTAACGACGC